>JADRCD010170024.1:0-15778 GCA_019843815.1 Montemys delectorum | reverse complement strand
TTTCATTCAAGTCAGTTACCCTCAAAGATAAATATCCACAGGGTTTGATATTAGTGTTGAACTAAGTGGGTTATCCTGGCTATCTTTCCACACTGAGAGGAATCAATGTTAAATGTCAGGAACTACAAAGATGGCACATTGGCTAGGAACACTGGCTGCACTTCCAGATGACCTAATTTCAATTCCTAGGGTATATGGTGGGAGCTCACAAGACTCTGTTTTTCCAGGAGATCCAATATCCCTTCTTGTCCTCCATGGGTACCAGACATGCAAGTGGTACATAGACAAACATACAGGCAAAACACTCATGCCTATAAAATAAAATTTAAAAGGAATACCTTCCCCATTAAAATAATGAAAATCATCACTGATTTTCTTGATAGAAGCATAGCTGCTGGTATTTTAATGCTATTCAGACATTAATTTGTCTACATGCTACACAAGAGGAAACAAAAGGACTGGACATGACCACAACTGTCCAGAGCCACAAAGCAAGCATGTAAGAGACCAGTATTCAAGTCAATCCCTTTTGGATACAGAGACCATTCCCACTGGGATTTATAGCCTTTGGAAGGTTCTTCTCTTGCCCACTCTTTGATCATTCCTCCTCTCATTCCTGGAAGTGTTCCTCTCATTCCTTGTATTGTGAAGCTCTGACATCAGATCTCTGGAACTCCCATGTGTGAATGCACCCTTCTGAAGAATCACCTTTCCCACACCACATTTGAGAGACAAAATGCAGCCATTCAGCAATAATGGCAAGGCAGTGAGTACTGAATTATGGCTTTATTGAAGGTGTCAGTAGGCATCGTGGTAACCACAATGTTTGGTGTTCCTCTTTGTCCCTGTCACTGCTACAGGAGAAACCACTGCTTTTCCTGACCCCTTTCTCACAGCAAGAAGACAAGTTCTGTTTGTGTCCTTTTATTGGCTCTCCTCATGCTGGAGGGAATTCACCCTCCTCTTTTTGCCCAAGCAATAATCATATAGCCACAAGTGAAAGCCACTCATCTATTCCCAGAATTCTACATACAATGGCAATGCCTAGCCAGCCAAACAAGCCCTCACTCTCATTGAGAAGAGACCTACTCTGTGTTTCAGGGAATAAAGGATCATGCTACACTCCATCTGTCAACTGTTCTTTAAAGAGAGCTATGTCCGATTACAATACAAATATGCTGAGGACTTTAGGACAATGGATGTTCTGAATAAAACTCATGGCAGCTAAAGCAGGAACCAGGATTCTAAGCAAGTCTTGCCAGGAAAGTGCCTGCTTTGTAACTTTTCTGGTTCTGACCTCTTGATCTAAAAAAAAAATCTCTCTCTCTTTTTTTTGTCCTTTTGTTTAAGTATATATGTGTGGGTATAGGCTAGCCTTTATACTGAGAGGTTCTCCACTACATCGCCATGGAATGTTCTTTTTAAATCTCTCTCTCTCTCTCTCTCTCTCTCTCTCTCTCTCTCTCTCTCTATCTATCTATCTAATCTGTCTATTCATTTATTTATTTATTTTATGTGTATGGGCCTTTTGCCTTCATGTGTGTCTGTGTGCTGTATGCACCTATGTGTTTGGTGTTCCCACAGTGGCCAAGAGAGGACATCATATCCTTTGAATTAAAGCTTGTTGTGAGCCACCATGTGGGTTCTGAGAGTTGAACCCAGGTTCTATGAAAGAGTAGTCTGTGCCCTTAACCACTAATCCATCTCTTCAGCCCAACAATGGAACTATTCAGCTCCATGTTTTAAGGACAGACAATAAATCTCAATGAAAAGTATTTGCTAATCAGTGAAACTCAGTAACTTGAAGATAACCACAATGATAGCAAGCAAAGGAGATCATTTACAACTCTGATACACATGCCTTAAAAACTAAAATCTCCTAACACAAAGCCTCCCTTGCCTGCCAACACTACCCCGACTCCTTTCAGTTGGCTTGGTGGTCTTCCTTTGGGAGCTAATTTCTAACTCAGAGTGATCACAATTTCTTGGGATTAGAATAACATCTTCCCTATGAAGTCATTTACCATCACTCAGAGGCTTTTTCTTCCACCAGCAGCAGTCAAATAACTTGGAGCATGTTAAGAATACTGATTTTCAGGCTCTACCCCAGTCATGATGAATCAGAAACATTGAGGCTGGAAGGCCTGCCTGTGACATAACAGTCTCCCAACTTACTCTTAGTGTTACTGTTATATGTAGTAGTTACTAAAAGTTATAGGTAGTGGTCCTTATGAAGACTTACTATCAGATATGGAACATAGAAAATATATGGTAAGGGATCGGGAGATGGCTTAGTGAGTAATGTACATGAGAACTCAAGTTCACAACCACAGGACTCAATCTATCAATCAATAGTCCCAGAGGTCAAGCATAGACATATGTAGGTCTCAAAGCTCACTGGCCAGACAAATCACTGATCTGCAGATTCTGTGAAAGACACTTTGGATTTCCTCAGGAATGGAAGGGGAGTGAGAGAGAGCAATGAGGGAACCAAAAATTTTCAAGTTTCACTGTATACCTGGGTGGAATTGCCAAAGAATATTTTTAAAGGTGGAGAAGAATTGGGGAAGATACTCTACTCTGACCTCTGGCCTCTGTATACGTACAAGAACACATATATGAACATGTAAACAAAAATAAAAAGGAGGAGCAGGAAGAGGAAAAGTATGTGGCAAGGCTTCTTATTCTTAGAGGAATGCCCAAGGAATTCTGTTGACAGTTCTTCACAGTGTCATCTCTTTTCAGATAAGAATTTCTGCCTAGATGCTTCAAATTATATGAATCCAACATCTTTTAAAGCGAGTGGCCTGAAAGCTTTTTAAATGCTAGTCAAAGATCTCTTTCAGGATTGGATTTGTCCAAGACAAATAAGCAAGGCTGCAGATGAGCCATCACTCTACCTATGAGAACGAATTAACTATCCCTAGATACAAGTATCATGTTTATGTGCTAAGAATGGTCTATAATGAGGTCTTTACCATACAGCCATATTTCAAATGATTCTTCACTTAAGTAAGTATGTTTTAATTTCTGTCATTTCTTTTATCATATATCCTCTAGCCTACAATACATATGTCAGGGAAAATAGTTCTTGTGTGATGGATCAGCTTCTCCATGTGTTTTCTCTGGGTCCTGTATACCTGCCTATCACTCTCTTCCAATCTGTATAGTCTTCCTTTTAACTAAATTCTATCACTGTCCAAGTTCATGAGAGCTCAGAGGCAAGTGCTATAGCTGACCATTCCAAACAGCTTACAGCCTTTCATCTGCTCCTTTGAAGTTACTTTTCAAATCCTCTCAGTGCATCAAGTTGCTGCAATTTAAGTCCTGTAAAACTGTTGTTGGCAAAGCCACATCTACTGCAAACATTGGCACTTGGAAGAATTCCTGAGCAGGAAAATGAAAGTCAATATAATTGCAAGTTATCAACCCCAAATTTCATTGACTTGCTTGTCTCAGAACTGTAAAATGAAGATGATTTCAGGTTACATGAGTAGCACATAGATAGATTCTCACACTTTAAAAGCTTATTTTTAAATCTAAATCCCTAATATTAAAAATCGAAAAAAGCACTCACTGCAATTTTTCCTTGTTAGAAAAATTCTATTAGCAAAACACTTGGGGTCAAAGTAGTTACTTGGTAATTCATCATAGTATGTACTGAAATGTGCATTTAAACCAAATGTTCATTAAACACCAAGACAAAAAGCTTTTTCCATTCTATACTGGTTTTTGTTTTTGTTTTTTTAAATCAGGTTGTAGGCAGGGGAGATGGCTCACTACCTAGTGAGATGTCTGCTGCCCAGCCTGAAAACCTGAGTTTTATCTCAGGGTCCCATAAGCTGAAAGCACAAAACTGACACCTATAAATTGTCTTATGACAACTTCATGTGTACTATAAAAGAGTAGGCACCAACACACATACACAGATTTACACTAAATAAATAGAATGTAATTTAAAATTTTTACTATTTGCAAGAGACAACAACATCCAAACAACCTTTCACTTGTGACTGATTCATTATAAAGACAACTTTATTTGGTATTTGTTAGGTTTTACAACCCTTAAATTAATCGTACTAATTGTTGAAAAGTGTATGTCTATGTGTATATGTGTGTGTGTGTTTGTGTGTGTGTGTTTACAAAGAAAATAATGAGGGATGACTTTTCCCCCAAATACTTAGAAAAAGCTGGCCACATATCAAAATAACTTCTATGTCACATATCATGAAGGGATAAAGACAAGAGCTAGAAGAAACTGGCTCAGTAACATAGGGAGAGACACTTGAAGCAGCAGTTTTGGGATTTCTTAGTGAAGATGAGGAAAACCAGAAGAATGTCTGCTGTCTGAGTTCCTATGATCACTTTATCATTTTTTAAATTAGATATTTTCTTTATTTACATTTCAAATGTTATCCTCTTTCCTCATTTTCCCTCTGAAATCTCCCCTATACCATGCCCTCTAGCCCTCCTAACTAACACACCTACTCCTGCTTCCCTGTCCTGGCATTGCCCTACACTGGGGCATAGAGCCTTCACAAGATCAAGGGCCTCTCCTCTCCTTGATGATCCACAAGGCCATCCTCTGCTACATATGTGACTGGAGCCTTGAGTCCCTCCATGTATACTATTTGGCTGATGATTTAGTCCCTGGGAGCTCTAGGGGGTACTGGTTGGTTCATATTATTGTCCCTCCTATGGGGCTGCAAACCCCTTCAGCTCCTTAGGTCCTTTCTCTAGCTCCTCCATTGTGCACACTGTGCTTAGTCACAATTGGTTGTAAGCATCCACTTCTGTATTTGTCAGGCACCGACAGAGCCTCTCAGGAGACAGGTATATCAGGCTTCTGTCAGCAAGAACTTGTTGGCATCCACAATAGTCTCTGGGTTTGGTGATTGTATGTGGGATGGATAACAAGGTGGAGCAGTCTCTAAATGGCTTTTCCTCCAGTTTCTGCCCTAAACTATGTCTCTGTGTCTCCTCCCATGGGTATTTTGATCCACCTTATAAGAAGGACCAAAGGATCTACACTTTGATCTTCCTTCTTCTTGAGCTTCATGTGGTCTGTGAATTGTGTTTTGGGTATTCCGAACTTCTGGGCTAATATCCACTTGTCAGTGAGTGCATACCATGTGTGTTCTTTTGTGATTGGGTTACCTCAATCAGGATAATATTGTCCAGTTCCATCCATTTGCCTAAGAATTTCAAGAATTTCATTCATTGTTTTTAGTAGCTGAGTAGTAATCCATTATATAAATGCACCACATTTTCTGTATCCATTCTTCTGTTGAGGGACATCTGGGTTCTTTCCAGCTTCTGGCTATTATAAATAAGGCTGCTGTGAGCATAGTAGAGCATGTGTCCTTATTACATGTTGTAGCATCTTCTGGGTATATGCTCAGGAGGGGTATAGCTGGGTCCTCAAGTAGTACTATGTCTAATTTTCTGAAGAAATGCCAAAGTGATTTCCAGAGTGGTTGTACCAGCTTGCAATTTTATGAGGTCCCATTTGTTGATTCTTGATCTTAGAACATATGCCATTCGTGTTCTGTTCAGGAAAATTTCTCCTGTGCCCATGTGTTTGAAGATTTCCCCCACTTTCTCTTCTATTAGATTCAGTGTATCTGGTTTTATGTGGAGGTCCTTGATCCACTTGGACTTGAGCTTTGTACAAGGAGATAGGAATGGGTCAATTTGCATTCTTCTACATGCTAACCGCCAGTTGAGCCTCCACCATTTGTTGAAAATACTCTCTTTTTTTTCCCACTGGATGGATTTAGCTCCTTTGTCAAAGATCAAGTGACCATAGGTGTGTGGGTTTATTTCTGGATCTTCAATTCTGTTCCATTGATCTACCTGCCTGTCATTGTACCAATGCCATGCAGTTTTTATCACAATTGCTCTGTAGTACAGCTTGAGGTCAGGGATGGTTATTCCCCCAGAAGTTCTTTTATTGTTGACAATAGTTTTCTATCCTAGGTTTTTTTGTTATTCCAGATGAATTTGGAAATTGCTTTTATAACTATATGAAGAATTGATTTGGAATTTTGATGGGGATTGCATTGAGTCTGTAGATTGGTTTTGGCCTGATGGCCATTCTTACTATATTAATCCTACCAATCCATGAACATGGGAGATCTGTCCATCTTCTGAGGTCTTCTTCGATTTCTTTCTTCAGAGACTTGAAGTTCTTGTCATACAGATTTTTAACTTGCTTAGTTACAGTCACACCAAGATATTTTATATTATTTGTGGCTATTGTGAAGGGTGTTGTTTCCCTAATTTCTTTCTTAGTCTGCTTATCCTTTGTGTAGAGGAAGGCCACTGATTGGTTTGAGTTAATTTTATAACAAGTTACTTTGCTGAAGTTGTTTATCAGGTTTAGGAGTTCTCTGGTGTAATTTTTAGGGTCACTTAAGTAAACTACCACATCATCTGCATATAGTGATATTTTGACTTCTTCCTTTCCAATTTGTATCCTTTTGATCTCCTTTTGTTGTCTAATTGCTCTGGCTAGGACTTCGAGTACTACCTTGAATAGGTAGGGAGAGAGTGGACAGCCTTGTCTAGTCCCTCATTTTAGTCCTCTTTTTCTAAAGGATGTTCTTTGCTTTGCAGCTCTGTGAAGCTGGCATGGACACTTCAGCATGCAGAAACTCATCCATTCTGGTGGACAGCTTTGTGGTGGGATCCTTACATTTTCATGATAAAAATGTGTTCTATATACTTCATATTCTTGAAGGAAATATGTCATAGCAGTCTAGGACATTGGAAAAAGAGCTGTTATGGGAAAATTCCTTCTTCCTGGTTAAAAGAATGAAGTCTACCAAACCCTTCTTGGAGACACAATATTCTTGTCTGCTCTGAAGATTAGAACATTATACACTAGTATCTTCTCTATTAAGAGTTAATCCAAGGGGCTGGGGATGGGCAGCTCAGTGGTTAAAAGAACCTGGTACTCTTTCAGAGGACCTAAGTTCAATTCCTAGCATCTACATCAAGACTCACAACCAATTATAAATCTAATACCAAGTGATCCAACCCCCTCTTCTTTCCTCCATAGGCACCAAGGGAACAAGGGATGCACATTCACACATGCAAATAAAGCACATATACATATAAAATAAATTTAAAAAAATAAAGCAAGAGTTAATAAAGCTGGGTCTAACAGTGACCTGTTCAAGAAACCACCCCTAAAAAAAAATGGTGATTTACCTAAAGTCATACTACAGATAGGAGGCACAATCACATAATGAGATAATAATACACATAATAAGATGTGTACTTTTCCTTCCCAGAAGATCCATATCTGTGCAATTACCTATAAAAACAACTATGCAGGATTCCAAAGGCCGGCCATACTTCTGAGCCAAACTCAGAAAAATGGAGCTTTTCCTTTTTTGTCTCTTAGATTCAGATCCATTCCAGAGCCTAGGCACATTTCTTGTGAAGCTTTAGGCTTTTTCACTAGCTGCTCCACATTCACCTTGAAGCTGCTTACTAGCATTTGATTGCTTGCTGGCCTTCACTGTTGAACATGCCAGCCTAACTCAAAAGGTGTGGCTTTCTCTGTGTTTTCCTCCTCTCTGCACCTACTCCTGGCAGCTATTGTCATTTGTAGCTTTCCTCCCTTCTGTTTACTCTCCAATTCTAACAAAATTGTTCTTAAGCTTCCTACCAAGTCCATTTTTTTAATTCTTTTATGTGTAGGACAGGCTGGCTTCGAAATTGTGATCCTCCTGCCTCTGCCTCCTTCAGCAAATCTTAACGGCATGCTTATGCTCTAAGATCAAGAACTGACAAATTGGACCTCATGAAATTGCAAGGCTTCTGTAAGGCAAAGGACACTGTCAATAGGACAAAATGGCAACCAACAGATTAGGAAAAGATCTTTAACAACCCTACATCTGATAGAGGGCTAATATTCAATATATACAAAGAACTCAAGAAGTTAGACTCCAAAGAAATAAATACCCCTATTAAAAATGGGATACAGAGCTAAACAATGAATTCTCAACTGAGCAATACAGAATAGCTGTGAAGCACCTAAAGAAATGCTCAACATCTTTAGTCATCAGGGAAATGAAAATCAAAACAACCCTGAGATTCCACCTCACACCAGTAAGAATGGCTAAGATGAATAACTCAGGTGACAGCAGATGCTGGCAAGGATGTGTAGAAAGAGGAACACTCCTCCATTGCTGGTGGGATTGCATGCTGGTACAACCAGTCTGGAAACCAGTTTGGCAGTTCCTCAGAAAATTGGGCATAGTACTACCTGAGGACCCAGCTATAACTCTCCTGGGCATATCCCCAGAAGATGCTCGAACATATAATAAGGATACATGCTCCACTATGTTCACAGAAGCCTTCTTTATAATAATAAATAAAATGATAGGTAGCAGAACGAACTGAATACAGAGACTATATCCATTCATCTTCATGATCAACAACAGGATGAGTTGTCTAAACCCCAGTCCCTCTGCAGCCTTTCTGTTTTATGGCTTACTGTCTTTAACCTCTTAGTCCATGGCAGCCAAAACTGCTTCATGAGGATGTGAAACAGGAGCAATTTAGAAAAGACTGTTCAGTTGGAGTGTGTTGTAGGCTGTTGTACTGAGTTCCTTAGTCTACTGGTGTCTGGGGTATTTTTCCTAGTAACCAGTGGGCATTAAGCACTGAGATCCCACTTATCATCCAGAAAAAGTTAGTCTGTTCACTAGCCAGGAAAATCTGCATATGCACTCAATCTGATCACATCCATCTTCTGATTTGGAAAATATCCATGGCCCCTGTCGTTTTCTGCATGAAGCTCTAAATTCTTAAGAGTAACTCTGATCTCCCATGAAGGCAAATCTGCACATATTCTTTGTCTATTCCCATAGCATTTTGTCTTGTTTTCTCTGTTGCTCCATATTTCTTCAATGTGGTGGGCTTCTTTTTCATCTGATGCTGATTATTTGAGGTCTCACCAAGGCCTTATCATTCATTGGATCTTGACTTTCAGTGCTGCATGTTCCCATTTTCCTTCCATCATTAAATGCTCTTACATCTCCCCATATGCAGCTAGATCTGGTTAGCTCTATAGTCACTCTGTGACTGTTACATGTGTGATCAAGTGATCATAGGCCTAAACCTGGGACCAGTGTCTACTGAACTGGAAGCTACTGAATAAAAGTGTAACTTCTAAGCAGTTTATATCAATGACTCCATCATCTTTTTCTTTGTTTGGCACATGAAAGCATTTACTCAACATATGTTCAGTAAACAAGGTGGATGGGTTTTGGAGATATTTTGAATTTTTGGTTAGGTAGATTTTTTAGCATATAAACAAGTTCTTCACTGTTTGATTATGAAACTCAACACCAGTGGATTAAATTCTTTTCTGTTGACTTAAATCTTTATAACCAGCCTAATCCTTTGATTTCCACTCTGAATATACTGAACTCAATATCAAAAGAAACTTTAATTTCAGGGGAAGTGCACTGATCATATCAGACTCCAAACACAGTTTTTAAAGAGTCTGTGTGAAAATCAGAGCTCTAGATAAGGAAAAATAAAAGACATCCTAAAGTAAATTCAGCACAGAAGATAAAAGACACAGCTTGTTACAAAGAGGTTAATGCATATGGAAGCAGATGTTACTTATTTCACGTATTTTTGCCACCAGGAAGCCAAGAGCTTCTGGGTATTTGTTCAGTGAAGTAGATGAGGCTCAATTTGCACTTGTGAAACATTTTCTAAACTAATGATGGAGATTCCTCAAACATGGCCATAGAAGAGATAGAGGAGGGAAAGAGACCAGGAAAAGAGATATGAAAATAAGGTGGAAATAAGTTAAATGAATCTACCCTGCTAACTTTACATCTAAATAGATAAGCCACAGGTGTGCCACAGCCCTGGATTTACCTTCCACTAATATATGTTCACATGTTGATAGGGAGCTAAAAGGTAGTGGTGTTGAATGGGTGGGGCAATGTCTTCTATGTTGAGTATCATTGCATTTCTTTTTATGGCATTTCCGAGGAGATGAAGAGTTGAGCAAGCTCAGAGCCTTGGGGTTTGGAAATGGTATTATCATAATAAAGGCCTTGGTATGTGTTCTAGCACATGCTTAGAGACCATCTTGATAAGGCTAGAGGAAGCATGCATGCCACCTTAAAGTTGTCTCACAATGTCAAGACTGATGTAATAAATGCTAAGCTCAAAGAAACTATGGTATTAAGATACAGGCTGTATTATTAGCAGTACCTTGGCAATTTTTATATAACTGTAAGGCTTTTGCTAGAAAAGTAAGGTTGTTACTAGGTAAGTATGTGTACTTTACCTGTTCAGTGAACATTAATCCGCTAAGGGTGTGGGGGGGGCTAAATGCTCAACTAGACTAACACACTTGCCACTCACTTGTTCTATTAACCCTGCTAGTATCTTCGTAAAAGACCATAAAATCATTTGTTAGGGTGTTACTAATAGTGGCTTTTAAAAATGCATTTTGGGGCTAATACTGTAATTGTACTATACTCTGGGAATGAAATTATAGAAAAGAATGATAATGAATATGAAGTACAACTTTTGCCTTTCATTCGGGTTGGAAAGCAAAAGGAAGGGTCTAAGTGCCACTGCCCTTTGAGAAATCCACTCTGATACACAGTGATTCATTTGGTCTAGACATACTCATTTCCTTGAGTATCCTGCTATTAGACTGAAACAAACTATTAAATCAATCAATCAATCTATCATCTATCTATCTATCTATCTATCTATCTATCTATCTATCTATCATCTATCTTTTTATTTATCTACCTGTCTGTCTGTCTGTCTATTCATTCTCAGAAGGCTAGGTTTGAACTTGTGATCTTTTTGTCATGGCCTCCTGAGAGTTATGATTACTAGAGTACACAATCATGACTGGTTAACAGATACATTATGATAAAATAGAATATTTTTTGTTTCTTTCATCAGAGGATTCTAATATTGTTTTGGTACAAATCCTGGAGTATTAAACTTTGGGCAACATTAGAGACAGTGCTCTCTGTACAGGAAGTTGATTATAAGCAATAAAGACATCTGGTGTCAGAGGCAAGGGCAAAGCTGGATCTCTGCAGGGATGCTCTGTAAAGATCCTCCATTCTTGTTTTCAGGTTGTCTCATCTATGTGAGGAACCAGAGACAAATATTCCAGAGTGATCCTGTAGCTAAGTGACACCATGCCTGTGAATATTCCTTGCCTTGATTCTCATAGGAAATGCTGATTAAATAATGTCTAAAATTAGAATTATTAACATCATCAGCTGTTCACATCTTTATTAAACAGCTGCTATAGACTTTAAAGATGGGACCTAGTCCAACAGTGTTGACCCTTTTTCACCACACTCGTCATAGACTTCAGCATTAGATATGTCCCTAATAGGACATGTACAATACTTCACAAGGACAGAATATCTGGTTGCATCCTGCTCTGTATATTGAATGTGTTTAAAATTGAGAGAAAAATTCAAAGAGGGAAATGAAAGATGATTTCTAACTTTGGGTTTATCAACAATATTCATTTGGGTAGATCTAAGCACTTAGGTTTCTATTGCAACTGCTATATAAAATAATAATAATAATAATAATAATAATAATAATAATAAAAGCTGTTAGTAGGTCATGGGAGATAACAAACTTTTATATCCTGATACATTTGAAAGTATAGTATACAGGATGGACACCTAAGTTGTTTTTTAGACTCATAGGAAGCTAGACCTTAGGGTGTTGTTTTGGGCATGTTTGGTGGAGTAACTGTTAGTGAAAGCCCTGATAGCAGGAAGATGTCTAAAGTAGAAGAGGGTAAGCATTCACGACAATTAAACAGCACCTGAAGGTTTGCAGAGAGGCAATATGTTTTCATGTCAACTCTTCGTCCTGGTCCTGATTTCTTTGCCTGAGCTCAAGTTCTAAATGAATTTGGCTTCAGAAAACATGAAGTCATTTTGAATCTTGGCCAAAAATGTTGTTAATTCAAGCTTGCATCCATAAAGTTAATACAGATGACATAGAGTTTTCTAACACTGCCTCTTTTTACAAATTATGTAAGCAAACAGAAGCCCTATATAGAGAGAATGAAGGTCCCAAGCTCTAAGACATAGGTGAGGAATCATTTGTTGTTACAGCAAACCTTAATTTGTTAGGATAATATAGATATGATACAAACATACAAAAAAAAGTCATTCCCAGTATGGGTAATCTTGGCTTTAACTTTGTGGCTTAAGAGCTATCCTATAAAACGATTTTGATTAGGCTTTCTTGTGAGTAGTATTGCCTAAGATTGACAACTGAAATAAACATATGTAATTGGTCTTCTAACTTTTAATCAACTTACTGTGAAGACTGAATGCCTTTGCTGTGGTAAAATAAGAATGCCTGAATAGTCATACCTTAGTAAAACACCATAAAGCTAAAACAAAACAAAACAAAACAAAACAAAAACATAAAGCTTTGGGCAATGTGACAATGTAGCTATGATCCTTAGAGGAAAATAACAGGAGGGGTTAGGGGTGCTCACAGAAGACAGCAGAGAGCCCATTGACTTGAGACAATCAGCAGGGACAGAGCTGCTGAAGAGTCTGCAGTTTGAGGATTAATCTGTTGAAGAGAAAACTATGCTAGGCAGTCCCAGAAATGGCATCTTGAGGGATCCTTCTATGCCATTGGCCCTTTATGCTGAGCTGAGAATGTGCATATTTGGAGTCTCCAAAGCCTACTAGAGAGTGGCTTCTGATGACGAACAGCTTTCAAGCTTGCTTGAAACCAAAGACATAGTACAACATAGTAGATTGTGACACTAAAATAAAGAAAAAGTTCCAGGAAATCTATCTATTAAAAAATAAGAACAAATCTAAAAGAATCAAGGCAATGTGCTAATAACCTAAGAACTGGAACAGTGCTCATTATATATGTGAGCAATGGACATCAGAAGATGTCAGTGAACCTAGAACTGTAGCAATTGGAATCTTTCAATTTAAACAAGAAAGGAAGAAATGGGAATGAAAAACTAAATTATTGTAAAGTCAAGGGGTCATAGATTAGGTAGTAATGCTATTGTAAAGTTTCTAGGAAAATGTAGGCGGTAGTCTTAAAGAACAAAGCTTTCTTGAAGAACTAAAAAGCATTGACTCTGTAATGAAATAATTAATAAACTGGACTTGCTTAAAAGTAAACTCTTTTGCTCATCAAAAGACTCAGAGAATGAAAAGATAAAGGCAAATTACAAACTTGAGGACAGCACCGTAAGTATGTGTGTTGGACAGAGGGCATGTGTTCCGATGAATGCATCTCCTAAACTTCAGCAGTTTAATGATAGATATCAAATAGCCAATCTTATGAAAAAGGACAAAGCTTTGACTATAGATAGTGCCTGACATTAAAATTTTAGATGTATGTATATATATTCAAATTACCACTAAGATCATTAAGATCCTGAGTACCATTACCATGAAAGAACAAAATAATGAAAAATAAATTAAAAATTCAATACAGCTCAATGTTCATCCTAAGAGAAAACATTATAGACTCTGTGGTGACCTGAGGACATTCTGTATAGCCATTCCTAAGGATTTTCTTTTCTTTTTTAGATAATCAAATTTACCTCTTATGATCTAGCCGGTCTCTTCTTTGATTTTTACCAAGGCAAATGGAGGCTTATACTCACAAAAGATCTCTATCCAGATGCTCAAAGTCACTCTACTAATAAAGAACTCAATCAACTGAGAATAGTTAGGCTTGAATATTCATTTGGGGAATAAAATACTATTCACCAATTCCAAAAAGCAACTCATGTCATGTAGTAAGTAGGTGAAATAAAGTCAACACAAAACCCTATGACCTCTGCTTTTATATTTTAGTAATTTTAGAAGCAACTGAACCCATAATGGCAGAAATCCACCATCTGCTATAGAAGTGGTGGCTAGGGCAGAACATGTGCCCAGGAAAGCTTCTTAGGGCTATGTCCATGCTCCTGTGAGTCTTTATTTTATGTGTATATATGTTTGTCAAAAGGCTCAATTGTAGATTCTATAGACTTTATCTATCTATAAAATTTACTTAAGCTACTTACAATATGGTTTAGTTTTTCAAATTACATTAATTTGGGTTAGACAGATAGCCCAGTTGTGGAGAGTGTTAATTGTTCTTGCAGAGAACCCAGGTTCATTTCCTACCTCCCATATGTGATGGCTCACAAACATCCATAACTCCAAGCAAAATTTAATACTGTCTTCTGACCTCCAGTGATATTAGGCATGTATACGTCACACTGATATGCATGCAGACAAAGTACTCATATACATAAAATAAAAAGTACAGCTATAAATAAAAACCATTTATTTATGATTTGTATATGTGCATGGGTGACACATACACAGAGAACAATTTACGTGGTTCTGTGGTTCTGTCTTTCTACTGTGCAGATCTTTGGGATTATACTCAAGGTTTCAGACTTGATATCTTTACCCACTGAGTCCTCTCTGAACCTTGTGATTGGCTATTTTTTTTTTTTAAATTTTAAAACAATGCACATTTAGATAATAAATGCAAATTTATCAGTGTGATTCCTGTACAATAAATTTAGGCCAAAGTGTTCATGAAATTATGAAGTGCTTAAAACATGCAGAGTACATTATATTTTAGATATAAATATATCCTAAGGGATGAGCCTAGGGTTTTGGTTCAGAGTGTAAAGGCACGCACTGTGTGAGTCTGAGAGTAAGTTTGATCTCCAGAAACCATTGGAAGGTGGAAAGGGAGAACTGACTTCCATATGTGTACTGTAACATGTGCATACCTACACATACATCAACCACAACAATAATAAAGTTAAAAATAAGAATAGAATGTGGAAGGGCTCATCAGTACTTGATTTTGCTTGGGATTTTTTAACTTGTGTTATTTTTTAAGGATAAAGGTTTGCTGAGGATTTCCAGGGATTATTTAAATAAGAACAAAATTCCTTCTTATAAAACTGATATATTTCTCAAACAATGCACTGAAATGGAATATTCCTTGAATTCTTTTCATAAAACAATCTGAAAGGACATTGGAGAATATGAGCTACTTAGGGAATATCAGGAAATGGGTTCCTGATTGAGTAACACACCCTAGAAAATTGAAGCCATTAGTCTGGGTGATGAGCAGCCAGGAAGGACTATGACCTGACCTAATTGAAAAGAACTGATGATAAAACATTAACAACCCTGATCCTCTGAGAATGAAATTGAAATGGCCAGCCCAGCGTCTGCTAGCATTCAGTATTGTTAGGGGAATGGTGAGTTCATTTTTACAGATTAGCGCTTCGCTGATGAGGATAGGTGATAATGGACTAACACGAAAAACCCTCCCTCCTCTTCCAGTCTCCTCAGAGCTCAGCTTGCCGTGCATACATCTATACTCTGCTACTTTGTGTATATATACCATCAGCCTACACAATCAGGGTAGGGGTAGCACCCTAGAGAGGAGAAATGTGGGATAAAGTGTTCCCTCATCCCTTAGGTAATGGGGTGGCATTCAGCTAGTTGATTTAGTCTTTCTGAGCTTGTCTGAGCAGGTTGCTATAGAATCAGGTGAGACATACAATATGGAAAAGGCAAAACACAGGGCATGCTAACAAAAGTATCTTTGTGTGATGACTCACCCCATAGAGAAGGTGATGGACATGCGAGGTTTGCAGGATCCTATTTTCTAAAGTGAAAAGAGAGACTAGAAAGCAATAGCCACTCCTTGGTAAATGCAGACTAGCAATCTT
>JADRCD010170023.1:3581-29580 GCA_019843815.1 Montemys delectorum | reverse complement strand
TTTCTTTCTTTCTTTCTTTCTTTCTTTCTTTCTTTCTTTCTTTCTTTCTTTCTTTCTGTTATAGTTAATGTACTAGAAAATTCCCTCCAAAGTTCTTACTTTTACTGTTATATTTATTACAAGGAGGCTGGATTCGATAGCACAAGGTCGTGATCCCAGCACTCAGACAGGATTGCCTAGGCTGTATAGAAAGTTCTAGGGGCTGGAGAGATGGCTCAGCAGTTAAGAGCACCGACTGCACTTCCGAAGGTCATGAGTTCAAATCCCAGCAACCACATGGTGGCTCACAACCACCCGAAGTGAGATCTGACGCCCTCTTCTGGTGTGTCTGAAGACAGCTACAGTGTACTTAATTATAATAATAAATAAATCTTTTTAAAAAAAAAAAGTTCTAAGCCTGCCAGAAATATGTACAGAGCCAATGTCTCAAACAACAAAGGAAGGAGATATCCTGAGAGCAGGGGTGTAGCTCAGTGGTAGAAACACTTGCCAAGCACACGCACAAAAGCTGAAGTATCAAATAAGAGCTTAAAGAGAGAAACAGAGAAGACAGTCTTTAAGTTTGAGACACTTGGAAACATCCATTCCAGCAGAAAGAAGGGTGTGGCCCTAGGTCTCCACTCTCTCTAGTTCATGCATTCGCTTTCTTTTTTAAAAATTAACATTTATGTATTTGTATTACATGATTCTGTATGTAGAGGTTGTGGTTGGAGGATAACCTGTGGAAGTCATTTTTTTCTCACTGTGTGGGTCCTAGCACTCAATCATAGGTTGTTTGTTCTGTATTTTATTTTTCAATATTGGGGATTGAGCCTCATGTCTTGTGCATGCTAGGCCAGAGCTGTACCACTGAGCCTGTCCCTAGCCCTTGGTTGCCTGTTTTAGAGGCAAATGCTTTTACCTGCTGAACTGTCTCACACCTCATCATTTTTAAATATGCTTTTCAAACAATATATGAAGTATTACTGTACACTGGGCACTATAATAAATAGATGAGGTTGAAATGCATAAAAGTTTTAATATGTGAGAGTACCATGGAAAAATTCAAAGAAAGCTAGCTTTATGCGCCTCTCAAGTAGAAGTTCAAAAGTATAACACTTTACAGAGCTCTATCGCCTGTGTTGTTGTGTTTAACCCTTGACCTCTTTTTAATAACTAGTGAAGGTCAGGTAACTTACTGAACAAATTGTGTGCAACAGTAACCTTACAGCAACTTGATTTTATGGCCTAAAAATGGCTCCTGACTTTGTTCCTTGTGAGGAGGTCTTGTATTTATTTTTCTTCTCTGAGCATCACAAGGACGTGGTGTGAATGGTTCTGTGTCTTTGTAAGATTCCAAACGTGTGCTTGCTGCGTCTTCCAGCAGCACTCGAGCAGTTACTCATTCATAAGTAAACAAGCACCTCTGATCTGAGTGACCTGAGGGAATGAATGGCACTGCCCAGAACCGGCAGCTCGGGACATTTACAGTGACCGCCTCCACGTCTGCTTTCAAAAGGGTGTCTAAATTCAAAGTATTCTAGGATCCTGCTCACTTGGTCTTACTGTTTATACTCTTGTAAGTGTGCTGGGGTGTTTAGGAGATAGCAGCATCTGTATAAGATGGATAGTTTTGAGAGTTTCCCTTCCATTGTCTGGGCTCGGGGTATGACGCTCCTCAAAGCCAGAAAGCAACTTTTCTTGAGGGTATAAGAAATAACACAAGACAAAAGACTTTATTCAAAGAGCTGAAAATGGTGTTTCCCTTTGAATGGATAAAAAGTCATTTACACGTTGGTTTTCATTTTATTTTAGCCACTGTCTATATTCCTTGCTTCTTTCTTCCACAGGAAGCATGAGTCTATTGGAACTTGGAACAAGAAGAAAACAAGGTATCTCCACTGCAAAACCCAGACACTAAAAAGATGGCCCAAACCCTGAAGAGCCAGGACACAACCATGAGCGACAGTGGCTGCGGGGATCCTATGGGAGGTAAGGACTGGCCCTTAGCACCGGAGCCTCTGCTGCAGGAGTGCGGGCTGTGTTAAGGAAGAACGATTCCACGGATTGAAACTTTAAATGTTGGAAGTTTAAAAAAAAAAAAAAATATATATATATATATATATATATATATATATATATATATATAATTCATTGTGTTAGTTTGTTAATATTATTGCCATTTTTACATTTACTGAGTTTTATTTAATATCAAATAATTATAAGAAAGATAAATGTTTTAGGTGCCAGTAGTAAGGAATGGTTATTTTAGCTATGCATCTTATAAAAAGATGGTAGAGTCATCTTTAGAGTTCTATTTATTTAATAAAGAAAACCTATGATTTAGAGGGGACCTTTCATAAAATGGAAAGTCTCCATTCTGCTTTCAGGGGAGTGTGTATATGTGTGTCTATCTGTCTGTCTCTGTTCGAGAGTGAGTGTGGGTATGTGTGAGTCTGTGTGTGTGTGTGTGTGTGTGTGTGTGTGTCTCTGTGTGAGTGTATATGTGTGTGTCTGTGTCTCTGATTTAGAATAGGCAAATGTGAGATAGTTTTTTCAGAAGAGAAAGAGGACATCAGTTGTTTTTTTAACATTGTACTTATTTCGTGTGTGTGTGTGTGTGTGTGTGTGTGTGTGTGTGTGTGTATACTCGTGCGCGTGTGAAGGTCAGAGGACAGCCTCCAGGAATCTTCTACCATGCAGGCAGGTCTCATGGATCAAATGAGGCGCCAGCCTGACAGAAAGTGCCCTCATCTGCTGAATCCTCTCCTTAGACCTACTTTAAATGTTTCATTAAGGAAGTTTTTAAGTGTATAACAGTAGAACAGTATAATGCGCTCCCATAGACTAACATCCAACTTCACCTATTACCAACACAGTATGATCTTGTTGCCTGCCTCAGCAGGGGCTGTAGCTATGTGGTAAATATTTACTTAGCATCAGAAGGAGCCGGGCAGTGGTGGCACACACCTTTAATCCCAACACTTGGAGGCAGAGGCAGGCGGATTTCTGAGTTGGAGGCCAGCCTGGTCTACAGAGTGAGTTCCAGGACAGCCAGGGCTACACAGAGAAACCCTGTCTCAAAAAAACAAAACAAAAACAAAAACAAAAAGCATCAGAAGGCTCTGCAGTCAGTCCTACCTCTACAGAGGAAACAAAATGAAGTTCAGGAGACACCTAGAGAATACGAATGACAAATATTTGATGATGCTAAGAAATTACTCACTTTTAAATATTGTAGAAGTCTTATTTTTTCTAAAGAATCCTCATCTTTTTAGAGAGGTATATCATGGTATTTTAGCTACAAACATGAGATGTCTAGAACTTGGTTTGTTAAAGTGATACAAGGGAAGGGAAGAAGGAGGGAGGCATGCAGATGAAAAAAGTGCCATTTCTGTTGTTGTTGAGACATGGTCTGTTGCTGTATAGTACAAGCTAGCCTTGAACTCATGATCCTCCTGTATCAGCCTCCCATGGGCTGGGATTGCAGTAAGTATGTGCTACCACTCTGATTTAGCATAACTTTCTTTATTATTATTAAGTATTACTTTAGCAATTCCTTTATATTAGTGTTAGCTATTAGCTTTATTAGCATGGACAGCTTGTTTTACCCTTGGTAAGAGGCCAGAGAAGTAAGGTTTAGGAAAAGTGCATTGTAAATCATGAAAAAGAAAAGTAAGTGTGTGTGTGTGTTTGTGTAATTGCAGACCTTGTTTGCTATGGGGGAAATATTTAAAATAAAACATTTTTATCTCACTAGACTCAAAAAACGTTTTGGAAAGTGATCCACCAGTACACTCTCAAACACAGGACGGCACAGTCATACCGAGCAGCACTGCAGAAGGGCAGACCCCACAGCCCACATCTGATCTTAAGGAAGACCATCATGAAATAGGGGCCAAAGGTCAGGAGCATGCAGACACCCGTGACAGATCAGAAGGTTCAGAGGCACCAGCTGGAGAGAAGCCTCCACTGTGTAAAGCAGAGCTGGAGAGCAGCCCGAGTTCTCAGGACACAGAGCAAGGTGCGAGTGGAGATGCCCTGGATCTGGATCCTAACTGCTCTCAAAGCGACCCGGGAGGAAGAGCAGAGGCACACCTGGAGAGCAGCTCTGCAGCCCCCCAGGAGGAGGCAGGTGACAGAGGTGAAGCTGCTCAGGAGCTGCTTGCTGTAGACTCTACCGATGCCCCGAGTCCCGGCCATTCCAGCGCAAGCCCAGAGAGCCAGGATTCACTGAGGAGGCGACTGCCTGCGCCAGGTGAGAGAACCCTTTGGACTGCTTTTACCCTGCTTGTGTGGCTCCGAGAATGTGGTGGAAGTCATTCACAGCAATAGGATGCTAGACAGGTTTCCAGTCCCCTAGGCTAGCTCAGTCACTGTATTAACTTGCTACCTACACATTTAAATGTTCTTTAGTTGTGTCTGTGCATGTGCATGTTTTGCCACAATGTACTTATGGAGGTCAAATGACAACCTACATGAATCATTTTAGCTCATCTAACATGTAGTTCCTAGAAACTGAACTCAGGTAATCAGGCGTTGTAGAATTCACCGTTACCCACCTAGCCATCATGATGGCCCATGCATTGCATTTTTTAAAAATGTATTTTATGTGTTTAGATGTTTTCCAGACAAGTATGTCTGTGTACCATGTGCATGCCTGTCCTCAAGACAGTCAGAAGAGGTTGTCAGATCACCTCAAACTAAATTACAGATGGTTGTAAGCCGCTTGAACCTTGGACCTCTGGACAAACAGCAGGTGCTCTTAACCACTAATCCATTTCTCCGGCCCCACAAATTACTTTTTTTTTTTTTTTTAAAGAAATCTTTTTTTTTTTTTTTTTTTAAAAGATTTATTTATTTATTTTATGTATGAACACGCCATTGCTCTCTTCAGACACCAGAAGAGGGCATCAGATCCCATTACAGATGGTTGTGAGCCACCATGTGGTTGCTGGGATTTGAACTCAGGACCTTCTGAAGAGCAGTCAGTGCTCTTAACCGCTAAGCCATCTCTCCAGCCCTCTACAAATTACATTTTTAAATGCTTTTTATTTATTGTTTATATTCATGCAATGTGACAAAAAAAGGAACAAAACTTATGAAAAGTTGTACTCTTATTTCTTATGAATTATGACTTCAAACTTTCGATTTTTTTGTTTTTGGAAAAGAAAATATTATGTAAATCAGCAGGTGAGTTGTAGAAATCAGTGAGTGCACATACACACAGGTAGATGCTTGGTTAGTTTTTGTTGTTGCTATTGTTTTGAGATAATATCTTACTCTGTAGCCCAAGCTGGCCTCACACTCACAGTGATCCTCCTGCCTCAGCTTCCTGAGATCCAGGAGCGCAGGCATGTGCTGTCACGCCCAGTACTTTTAGTACTCTAAGGCAAGTCTGAAAAGCCCATCTTCTAGTGCCAAGGCATAGTATTCAAGGGTTGACTGAGTGGATAATTTATGCCCCACTGCTAATCCCTGATACCTAAAGTGTCCTATGCGTTTCAGTCACAATGGTCTGTACAGGAAGCACTTAGCTCACTTCTCTCAGTGCATTTCTCTGGCATCCTACCCGTAGCGACAGCTTTGGGAATAGTTTTTGAGTGAGAAAATGGCTGGATGAATGAATGACCAGTCTGATAGGACAGACCATTGTCTACTATTTCAATTCCACCATTGTAGAGGTTCATCATGAGTCAAAAATAAAACCATGTTTCAAATGGAGAGTTTGTGTGGGAAAGAACCTAATATGGTGAGATGAGCTAATCAACGATTTTGGTTTGCATAAAGGGAAATTTTGCAAAAGTATAGGCATACTGTCTGTCCTGTAACCAGGTAAGAGGTAAAAGATGCTGCCTGCTCTTCCAGTGTACTGTCTACAATGTTCCTTCTTTTTTTTATTAGATATTTTCTTTATTTACATTTCAAATGATATCTCCTTTCCCGGTTTTCCCTCCGAAAAAAAAACCCTGTTTCCCCCCTACACACACACACACACACACACACACACACACACACACACACACTCACCAACCCACCCTCTCCTGCTTCCTGGCCCTGGCATTCTCCTACACTGGGGCATAGAACCTTCACAGGACCAAGGTCCTCTCCTCCCATTGGTGACTGACTAGGCCACCCTCTGCTACATATGCAGATGGAGCCATGAGTCCCACCAGGTGGATTCTTTGGTTGGTGGTTTAGTTCCTGGGAGCTCTGAGGGTACTAGTTAGTTCATATTGTTGTTTGTCCTAAGGGGCTGCAAACCCCTCAGCTCCTTGGGTCCTTTCTCTAGCTCCTTCATTGGGGACCCTGTGCTCAGTCCAGTGGATGGCTCTGAGCCTCTACTTCTGTATTAGTCAGGCACTGTCAGAGCCTCTCAGAAGACAGCTATATCAGGCTCTTGTCAGCCAGCACTTGCTGGCATCCACAGTAGTGTCTGGATTTGATGATTGAATATGGGAAGGATTCCCAGGTGGAACAGTCTCTGGATTGTCCTTCCTTCAGTCTCTGCTCCATAGTTTGTCTCTGCAACTCCTTCCATGGGTATTTTGTTCCCCCTTCTAAGAAGGAACGAAGTATTCATTGCTCTTCCTTCTTTCTTTCTTTCTTTCTTTTTTTTTTTTGTTTTTTTTTTTCTTTTTTTTGTTTGTTTTCTTGACACAGGGTTTCTCTGTGTAGCCCTGGCTGTCCTGGAACTCACTCTGTAGATCAGGCTGGCCTCGAACTCAGAAATCCACCTGCCTCTGCCTCCCAAGTGCTGGGATTAAAGGCGTGTGCCACCTCTGCCCGACTCTCTTCTTTCTTCTTGAGTTTCTTGTGGTTTGTGGATTGTATTTTGGGTATTCCGAGCTTCTGGACTAATATCCACTTATCAGTGATGAATTTACGAAATTCTTAGGAAATGGATGGATCTGGAGAATATCATCCTGAATGAGGTAACCCAATCACAAAAGGACTCACATGGTATGCAATGTTCCTTCTAGGTCTAAAGGCCGGAAGTCATGAAGAGGAGACACCACTGGTGAAGGAGAAGGAAGAGGCTGCACAGGACACGCTGAGAAAGACTGAGCAAAAGAGTCTCTGGACCTATGGTGAGAACAAACCTGGTTTGCTATAGTTGGTTTACATCATTCACAGATCCTTAAGGAAAATGCATGGAAAACTATGTTGTTTAAGCAATTTTAAGTTTAATTTTATTTAGTATAATTTTAATAAATTCAATAAAATAGAGCAATAAAATTTTAAAGTTTTTTTTTTTTTTTTCCTTCAGGGCTACTGTTTGATATTTTGTTTAACAAGTAGAAATTCTCATGGTCAGGAAATTTACTGCTTCTCCCTCACGCCTGACCCGACCCCAACCCCGACCCCGACCCCCAGGGGCGCTAAGGGCCTTGTGCATGCTCAGCAAGTGCTGTACCACTGAGCTACCATGCTAGAGGTAGAAAACACTGGATAGAAAATAAGAAACTAAAACTACCTTTTGTTTTGTTTTGTTGAGGCAGGGCTTTGCCATGTAGTCCTGACCTCAGACACATGGCAGAATTCCTGCCTCAGCCTCCAGAAACTGCCCTTTTCAGTTAGAGGCCCCTAACCTCTCAGATTGCATGTTTAAGTTGTTTGTTGTTTCTTTTCCCCTTTGAGAATGAATCTCAATGTGTAAGGCAGGCGTCACGGCCCTCCCGTGTGCTGAGATAGGATCTGCCACCCCGTCTGGGTCATTTTAAGTTTTAATTGCAGAGTGGTCTGTTCTAGCTACTGTATACTTGGAGAATATTGAAGAAAGCTCATGTGACTCACTTTCAAATGCATCATTGACTATGACTAAGTATATATAAATAACTTTGACACAGATATTATATCCCCAGATAGCTTCAAGAGATTAAAGAAGGTATTTCTGTTAGACTTTTTGTTTTATTTTTTGCTGTATAGACCAGACTGGCCTCAAATTCATGACAATCCTCCCGCCTCAGCTTCTATTAGAAGTACGAAAATATAGAAGAGTCAGGCAAAAGAACTGGGCATTGCCAGGGACACTTGGCAGGAATCTGTGTTTCGTTTCGTTTTCCTCAAGCATTGTTTCTGACTCCTGTTCCTCATTTTCTGTTATCTTCCCATCTGGCAGGTTCCATGTTTCTCGGCTGCCTCATCGTGGCTGTTGTGCTAAGCTCTGTCAACAGCTACTATTCCTCTCCAGCCCAGCAGGTGCCCCAGAACCCCGCTTTGGAGGCCTTCCTGGCGCAGTTTAGCCAACTGAAGGAGAAATTTCCAGGCCAGAGTTCCTTCCTGTGGCAGCGAGGCCGGAAGTTTCTCCAGAAGCACCTCAATGTCTCAAACCCCAGTGAGCCCGCCACCATCATCTTTGCAGCTGCTCGGGAGGGGAAGGAGACCCTCAAGTGCCTGAGCTACCACGTTGCCAATGCCTACACCTCCTCCCAGAAGGTGACTGCTGTTACCATAGATGGAGCCGGAAGAGCCCTGGAGGACAGTGACACAGTCAAGCTGTTGGTTGACTTGGAGCTTAGCCATGGCTTTGAGAATGGCCACAAGGCTGCTGTAGTCCACCACTTCGAATCCCTTCCTGCAGGCTCCACCCTGATCTTCTACAAGTACTGTGACCATGAGAACGCCGCCTTTAAAGACGTAGCCCTTGTCCTGACTGTCCTGCTGGAGGAAGAAACATTAGAAGCAAGTGTAAGCCCCAGGGAAACCGAAGAAAAAGTGAGGGATTTACTCTGGGCTAAGTTCACCAACTCCAAAACCCCCAGCTCCTTCAGCCATATGGACTCAGACAAACTGAGCGGGCTCTGGAGCCGCATCTCCCACCTGGTGCTGCCCGTCCAGCCCGTGAAGAACATAGAAGAGCGAGGCTGCCTTTTGTGAAACCAGCCAGCCACAGAGGTGACATGGAAGGGCCAGGTCTGAGGGCTCCATTCCACTGGGAGGAGGTGATTGGCATGTGAGAGGAAACAGCTGGGAGGCACGTGACTTTGTTAGAAAAGAAGCTTTTTATTTTTCTTTTACTTTTTAAAAAACTTTCTAGGCCAGGCGGTGGTGGCGCATGCCTTTAATCCCAGCACTTGGGAGGCAGGGGCAGAGGCAGGCGGATTTCTGAGTTCAAAGCCAGCCTGGTCTACAAAAGTGAGCTCCAGGACAGCCAGAGCTATACAGAGAAACCCTGTCTTGAAAAAAACCAAAAACCAAAACCAAAAACCCTTGCACAGGAAGAGCTGACTCTCCTAGGAACTGCAGCCCACTGCTGCCTGCAAGGACTCTCACCAGCTCTAGGGCAGTGTTTGGACCTACACTAGGTGTAATTTGAATGATTTTAGAGAACTCTTCTACTACATATTAAGTATTTTTTAAGATTCACTTTAATAATACACTTATGGGGTGGTTGCGTCTTAACACAGATTTGCACTTTGAGTAGATGAAAACAGGAAACTAGAATTCAACTCCCCAAACCCACCTAAGAGCCTGGTGTGTGCATGCTTTTATTCCGTTAGTGGGCTGACTGACGCAAGAATAGCCATGCTCAAAAAAAGAATGTTCCCAAGCATTGGAATCAATGTAGAAATTGTTAGTAATCACTGGAAATGAAAAAAATCCCAACTGGCCATATCATTTCTCTGTGCCTACCAACAGCCCCTCCTTCCTATGAGAACATCTGTGGTAACTCTGTTAAGAACTGCATTTGACCAAGAAGGAAGTTTGACGAAGTGAAAGCACATTCTAGAATAGAAAGTGGGCTAGGAAGAAATGAAAGTGTTAAAGCTTAGGAGTAAGGTCGGTTGTCCCGGGTGACAAAGACCTGCAGATGAGTTCCTACCTACTGGAGAGTGTGGGGCAGGGCCTGGAGCTTTTGTTCATTTCTGTTGATCTTTCCCCCTGGAATTTCACAGTTGTTTGTGATTAGAGTCTGAGTACTGAAAAGACTTGAGTAACAGCAGCTGGTATAATGGATTAGCTAGTTAGAAATGCCATCAGGGAAGAAATTTGAGCCATGCAAGGGGATGTTCTCCATAGGGAACAGAAAGAGGAACCATGGCCAATATCAGTTGTTAAGCTACGTCCCATGATTTCAGACTGGGGCCAATAGCTGTCGGTCAGCACGAGAACTCTGAAAGTAAAACTCTAGTAAAATGATCTTGACCCACAAAAAGTCTGCTCCTTACATGGATGGGAAAAGCCCTTAGAATTTTGCACTCAGTTTTGGGTCATCTGCTGCTATGAGATCATGTATGTAGTTAAGACATTAAGCAACCTGAGACTGGAGGGATTTTAGGAAACACTAAGAAGATCTCTATTGACAATTAAAAGGATCACTGGAACACGGGTGAGAGGTGATCTGAAAATATTTGCCACAAGATGGCTTTGGCCAGAGCCTTTGGTGTTCAGTAAGTATGAGGCACACACGAAACAATATGCATTTGGGATTTTGAAGGAATCCTGAAATAGATTTCAGAAAAGATCCTACACAAAGTTTAAGCATAGTGAATGGAGTTTGACTGTTAACCCAGTGTAAAACGCAGGAACTGAAGAAAAATCCGTTTGCTATATATTTTCTTCTTCTGTATTTCTAGACTTGGTTGTTTTGAATGCTAGTGGCTTGTCATATAGCCATGTCTGGCCTGGTGCTTACTCTGGAGCGTAGGCTGACTTTGATCTTAGAGTAATTTCTCCTACCTCCGTTTCCTGAGTGCTGAGGTTACAGGTGTGTGCCATCATGTACGCTCTTAGCTGCTAGCATCGCATCACATAAAAGCACATCAAGTCACGTCAAAAGGTGCCTTGCAGAACTGTTATGTTGGCCTTTGACCTGTTCTACCTCACACTCTAGAGGAACTGGTCTACAGAATTTGTACACAGTCTATGTCAGTGGCTCAGCTCACAGGTGAAAGATAATTGTTTCTTCATTAAAACTATGTAAAACAGTCTTACATAGTTTGCTATCAACACAAATTTAGGATATAATAAATTTTAGAAATTACTTTTCAATTTTTTTTTTTTTTTACTACTTGTTAAAATACACTTTTCCTTCTATCATAAGTGCAATCAACTGAGTTTTCTATCCACTGTTTCCAAACCCAGGACCTTAACATTCAAGGAAAGTGTCCTTCCACTAAGCTATTCCCAGACTTCTTAAAAATCATTTTGAAAAGAAGCAGTGTATATGTTAGTTTGGGGTCAGAACAAATGGTTTTCTGTTTTTGATGATACAGAGTCTCTACATAGCCCAAAGTAATGATTCTCAAGCCTTAGACTTTTACATGATGGGATTATAGTAGTGTGCCACCACACAAGTTTAATGTAATTGATTTTTAAACAAACATATTTTAAAGTGTACACATATCTATTACCTGGTGTACTGACTTCTAGACCACTTTTTTGTATTCAGTTTTTCAGCCTTTTATGTGTGTTGTAATTCCTTGTGATAATTTGCCTGTGTGTGTGTGTTTTGTTGGTGGTGGGTTTTTTTTAAAAATTAGGACTCCCTTCAGAAGCAAGCAGGGGAAATAGAAACTGTCTTTAGACTTGGGTCTAAAGGTAAAAAATTTAGGATTCTTTTGGGTAGCACTCAGAGATCATCAGAAAAGTTCTAGAGAGTTCTTATCACTGAGCTAATTTTAATAAATTTTACCTGGAAGTCCGCAGGCTTGGGGCGGGGGGAGGGAGGAGTGAGTCTTGGTGCCCTTCCCATTGGCTTATGTTCACAATCTCGTTAAAGACGGGAGCCCTGTGAGCAGATTGTGGTATGACAGACAGATGCAACCCGTGAACACGAGAGTAGTGTAGCAAAATGACTTTCACCAACACAGATTTCTTAACCCCACAGAATTTTGCCTTTATGTATTTACAAATTTAATGGCTTGTCAGACTTCTCAAGTCACCATAACTGCTTTTTGCATTCGTTTCTGTTCTGATGATGTTGAATGTGCCTTATTCAAACCAATTGTCAATAAATCTCCTTAATTTTTCCTAGCTGACTGAATTTTGACTAAAATTTCCAAAACAATGAACTTATGGAAGTGGGCGTGTGGTCATTAATGGTGGGAAGAGTCAAAAGGATTCTGGAAACATCCAGTGGTGATGACAGCTGTCAGGGAAGAGGGGCCACAGTGCCATCCTGGGCAGTGTCTGTGGAGCATTGTCCCTCAACCTGGCTCTCTCTTGCCTGGGGAAGAGTGACCACAGCCTTGGGAGTTGTTCGGAACAGGAGGCTGACTGGGGATGTATTGACGTGGGTGGCGTCCAGCATCTCGTGTGTAGGACAGTAGGGAGGTGGTTTGTATTTAAATTCGAATTTAGAGGCCCAGGGGATGGTTTAATTGCGTGCTTGCTGCACTTTATTACACGAGGACCAGAGATGGATCTCCTCATCCACAGAACAAGTTGGGCTTCCTGCAAATGACTGAATGTTTACACCCAGGAATCTCTCTCACACACAGAGGCACACACACAGACATGCGTCCATCTCAGAGCTGGGGTGATAGCTCAGTTGGTAAAATGCCTGCCTTGGAAGGACAAGCACCCGAGTCCAATCTCAACAACACCCGGTTTTGGTTTTAAAAAAAAAAAAAAAAAAGCTGGGTGTAGGGGCACTGGCTGGTTACCCAGCACCAAGGAAGCAGGAGACTCACAGCCAGCCAGCCTAATTACCTGACATGCTCCAGGCCTGTCTCAAATGGCAGACGGACGGATGGACGCACACACGCACACCAGAACAAAAGAAAAATTTGCTCTGAGAATGTTGCAGATCTTGAATTAGTGGGAAGAATCCCAGGATCCACGCTCCAGCCCCTCACCCCTGGGAGCCTAGTGCTGGACCCTGCTGTTTCCGACCAAAGTGTTTCTTAACTGAGTTCCTATTTGATTCTTGTAATTTAGGCAAATGTATTTTCAAGGGTTAGCATATCTTTTTTGTTTGTTTTTGTTTTTGTTTTTCGAGACAGGGTTTCTCTGTGTAGCCCTGGCTGTCCTGGAACTCACTCTGTAGACCAGGCTGGGTTCGAACTCAGAAATCCACCTGCCTCTGCCTCCAGAGTGCTGGGATTAAAGGCATGCACCACCACTGCCTGGCAAACTAGCATATCTTAAGAGCATTTGGCTAACCACAGAGCAAAAGAGTCTGCATGCAGAAAATGGGGCTCTTTTTTTTTTTTTTTTTTTAATCGAGACAGGGTTTCTCTGTATAGCCCTGGCTGTCCTGGAACTCACTCTGTAGACCAGGCTGGCCTTGAACTCAGAAATCTGCCTGCCTCTGCCTCCCAAGTGCTGGGATTAAAGTTGTGCGCTACCAGCCCACCCCCGGAGAGGATGGGGGCTTCTTTTTTTTTTAAGATTTTATTTATTTATTTTATGTATATGAGTATACTGTAGCTGGACGGATGGTTGTAAAGCACCATGTGGTTGCTGGGATTTGAACTCAGGACCTTCAGAAGAACAGTCAGTGCTCTTAACTTCTGAGCCATCTCACCAGCCCGGATGGGGGCTTCTTAAACCCTGTCCAATTACCCACCTTAGACGAGCCGTGTGGTGGTGGTTTTACTTTTGAGTGTTTAAGTTAAAAGGGTAGAAAATTACATAGACACCCCCAAACAGAAACTGAGTAGTAGTAGAATTTATACTATAATATATTCAAAGTTGAGAAGATTAAACACAACAACAAACAAAACAAAGAACCCCTAAGCCCTCCTATTCAGATAGGCTTCTGCAGTCCGGCCAGCAGCAGTGGTGGTGCTGGGTGTGGTGGACTTGTGAGCTCTCAGGCTGTGGGGATGACTCAGCGGTGGGGACTGCTTTCTGCCCTTCTGGCAGACATTCTAGTTCAATTCCTAGCGAGCACATTTGGTGACTCACAACTATCTAACTCCAGCTCCAGGGGATCTAACACCCTCATGCACAAGCGCACACACACACACACACACACACACACACACACACATGTATATACACGTAAATCAAAGTAAATTTATAAAAAAAACAAACCATGAATTGTCAATTTAGTAATGCTATGGTATTATTTCCTTGGATGTCACTTTGAGTTCTCCTTTGGGTTGATGGTAAATCTGCAAACAATGAAAACAGGGAAGCCAAGGGCTGGAGAGAAGTGCAGGGCTTAGGAGCACTTGCTGCTCTTACAGAGGACCTACACTTGGTTCTTGGTTAGCCTTCTCCTCTGTCAGTGTAGGGGCTGTAAGGAGAGGGTCTGGGGCAGAGATTGCTGGACAGAAGTCCGTGGCGGCAGTGGGAAGTGAAGTAGTCATATGTGGCTACTAATGGACGACTTTTGCCTGGGGACCCTTAAGTTGCGGCCTGCTTGAGTCCTCTGACACCCCCTCATCCCACAGCTCACCACTGTGGGGCAAACAGCCTTGCACTCCCAGCTGGCTGTCCAAGTCTCTGTCCCACAGCCAGGGCAGAGTCTCTCCACTGTGAACCCCCTTTTCTTCTGCATCTTCAGTGTACTGCCCGCTCAGCTCTCCCCACCCCATCTCTCAGGGTAGGTTGCAAAGCTTTCTTCCGACTTTTTCTTCCTTTGGAGTGTACTTGAAGCCAGGTTCATCTTCGAAGACTTCATGTGGGGAGTAGAGATAAAGACCCATCTCGAGCCAGGCAGTGGTGGCGCACGCCTTTAATCCCAGCACTTGGGAGGCAGAGGCAGGCAGATTTCTGAGTTCGAGGCCAGCCTGGTCTACAGAGTGAGTTCCAGGACAGCCAGGGCTACACAGAAACCCTGTCTCAAAAAACAAAACAAAAAAAAAAAAAAAAACAAAAAAAAAAACGAAAACAAAAACAAAAGACAAACAAACAAACAAAAAACAAAAAAAGGTTTTGAGTGGCCTAAGCAGCTTTGGAAGGCTGTGGTAATGACTGTTCAATACGGTGAGTAAGTTCATGCCAGGGAATCCTATGTACACTTCAAAAATGGTTTAAAATACGTATTTTGTGTGATTTTTTTTCTTTTGCCACTACAAAAAAATACTTTTGAGTTCAGACAAACTGTGCTACCTAACCCTATTTTTTTCCTTTTAAGGTTCTTCTCCATTAGCTGTCCCCAGCTCCTGACTCATCCTCCTTAGCAGTAGGGCCTAGAGGAAGGGAAGAGAGATTCAGGTCAAGGAGGGCTAGGGGCGGAGAGGAGAGGTTCTCGGTAGCCAGAGGCCGGAGCTCTGCATCTTCTTTATCATTCTGGGACCCTTGGGTGTGAGGATGGAGTTTAGAGGACCTTAGAAGATGGTCAGGGTTCTAGATTAGTTTTAAAATGTTTGAGTCAGAACACAATCCTCCCAAGGAGAGTGCTCTTCTGTTAGTTTTAGGACTAAATGCAATTCCCAACAGGCAGAAGAACACTGGATCAAGGCAAAACCCTGGGCCGTCCCTATGTGGATGAGCAGGAGTGGACACAGGTTTTCCAAAGGCCTGAGCTGGAGCCTGAGATCCACCTGCTTGGGCACTTGTGTCATCTTATGTTTAGACCCCAAAGGGTCTTTACTTAAGGTGACCCAGCCACCAAGCATCTGGTACCCATCCCTATGGAAGTAGGAACTACCACATCCATTTAAACTCTGGGAGATGGTGCTCTTCACCTCCTGCCTCGATGTGGGTGGTGTGTGGTAGGAGGAGTTCCACAATGACAAATGTTTCCCTGGGGCCTGGACCAAGTCTCCCTCGGGGTCTGCTCATCTTTGGTAAAGGACTGGTACACCCAGGATTGTGGGAACGAAGGTTGTAGAAGGAGGCGAGACTTCTTCCTAGGTCCTGGCAAGGGTCTTGGCAGGATGTCCGTTGCCTACATTTTGGGAACAGTGCAGGGGTACTCAAAAGAAGAGTCGACAAGAAACCATCTTCCTTAATCATCAGATATGTGCTTGTCCTAAACATAACAACATGTTTCCTAAATGACTGTCCTTAAATATATCAAAATACTTCCTGAACAATAATGTTGCAGACCATCTACAGAGCATAAGCACTCCATAGTTTGGGGATAAACTTTGAACAGACTCTGCCAGGCCCTGACCAAGGAACTCTCCGCCCTCCGCCCCCCCCCCCCCCCCCCCCAGCCTTCCCGCCTCCACCTCCCCCCCCCTCTGGGTCCCCCCTCCCCCCCCCCCCCCCCCCGCCCCCGCACTCCCTTTGCCAATTAAGTCTCCCACTATCATCTGCATGCAGATAGCCCAGGCAAGTCAGTTTCTAAAGATAAAATAGACTTGTCTGAACAAGCAAGTCCAGGAGGGAGAAACTGCAGGTAGCCTGGGAAGTTCCATTTAACTTCCCAGTTCCCATGGAAACCCCCGAGGAGTTCCATCCCCTTTGGTAGATGCCCCTTTCCTGCTGTGCCTGCTTCCCCATGCCCCACTGTTTGAAACAAACAAGTTTGGGGAGGCCAGGCTGGCCTCCTTTCTGCCTCTTGTTGCCAAGTTGCCTCAGAAATGGAGCACAGAGCTGGGTCGGTTACCATTCTCTTTCCCTGGTTGGAAGGACCCCATCCCTGACCTTTTGTTTTTCTGGACCTTAGAGATCTGGTTCCTCTGAGTAGCTATGGCTGTCCCAGAACTTGCTCCATAGACCAGGCTACCTTCGAACTCAGAGATCTGCCTGCCTAGGCCTCCGGAGTGCTGGGACTAAAGGCAGGTGCTGTACTCCCACTCCCAGTCGTATCCGCAGCCTCTCCCCTTCCCATTCAAAGCTAGTTCTTCCGTTCTCTCTCCTCCAGAGTGCCTTCTCACCCAGTTCTCCCACCTGCGATACAGGGCGTTGCCTCTTTCTCCCACTTCCTTCTTCCCACTTAGGTCTGGACAGAGCAATGGCCTGAGGCCCCAAAAGGTCAAAGGCTATCATGGAAAAGGGCTGAGCCCAGATGGTTGCCCCCTCTACAAGCCTGTGGTCAAACTGACGCTCAAAGGGCAGCCCTATCTTTCAGGGCACTCCCCCAGAGTGACGGGGAGGGGGGTGTAAAGCATCACAAAAATGTGCTTCAGGCTAGTTGGTTCTCAGAAGTGACCCCCGTTAGCCGAACAGAGGCCAGCTGCTCTCCAGGCAAAGCCGCACACTTCCGGTCGTACCAGAGAAGGGCTGTGGTGGGGCCAGAGGTCTTAACAACAGGACTGTCCTGGCCACCAGCTGCAGCCCACTCAGCTGTCGTCATAGCCCCGAGGTGGGGAGAGATACGCTTTCACACTCTTGTGTAACACGCATACAGACGCGCTGACTGCATCCCTGACCTTTAGTTGTTTTTCTGAATTTCAGAGACCTGGTTTCAATGAGTAGCTCTGGCTGTCCGGGAACTTACTCTATAGACCAGGCTTATCTTCGAACTCAGAGATCTGCCTGCCTAGGCCTTCGGAGTGCCACACCCAGCCTCCTTCCTAGTCAAAGCCAGTTCTCTGCTCTGTAGACTCCACTCCAGCTCTCTTGTTTTTGTAGTCTCTGCATCCGTCTCCCTTCCCATACAACACGAGGCTGCTTGTGTGACACTGTTAAGTCTTCTGAGAAAGAGTGAATTGACTCAAAAAGTAGAGAGGAGGAGAAACTACAGGTCTGGAAAGTGAGGAGGGTGGGGCAGAAGTCTGTACTGCTCCCCGGTGAGTTCACCATCCTAGGCCGGACACCTGTAAGAACTACCAAATAAGTACTGTGAAGCTTGTTTTCGGACAAAAAAAAAATTCACATCTTTTTATCTCTCCCACCAAGTAAGATTTTTACAAAAGCATTTTAATAGCTTTAAGACCCAGGTAAATATTTGTTTACGAAAAGGCCCTACAGTTTTCTGGGAATGCAATGACCCAGAGCTATGAGTGGGGCCCTTTCTCCTTTGGAGCAGTGAGCCCTTCCCTCTTGCTCCTACAGTTCCTGTGCACTAATTCTTTTCAGACTAGCCAATGGAATAGGCCTGTGAGGACCTCAGGTGATGGGAAAAAGAGTTACTCCTTGAGTGAGAACAAAAACCAAACGTGCTTCCTGTCTGGGTGTGTTCGCTCTTCCAAGGAATAAAGTTTTGATCAGCAGTAAGGTTTGCCTTGCCCAGTCACCTCAGTTGGAATTGTGGTATCTTTCTCTGCAACCCGGAACTTATCTCTAGCACACTTACAGCCCCTTTTCCCAAGACACAGGAAATGCTCCCAGCATCCTGTGAAGGCTGACCCAGCAAAGAGGGCTCCCTTGCAAATAAACTGAGAGCTTTGTTAATGGGTGAGCAGAAGAGGAGAGGAAGAGAGTAGAAGTTGGACGTTTCAGGTGTTCCGATGAGTATTCATTTTAAAACCATGCACAGTTGCCCCTCCCCAGATAAAGAATGGAAGGAAGACCCTCTGGGGTTTCTACTTAAAATTTCTCCTTTATTTTGACATTCACTTGGTTGTGTTCCGGGTTATCAAAGATACAAGACAAGAAATCTGCAGCAGGAGTAGTGGAGTGATGTGGAGAAAGATGGTGGAGAGGGCTGGCTATTCCCCGGGCCCCCATTCCTCCCCATTCCTTCTCTGCCTGTTTAGGGTTCAGTTTGAAGAGTGTACAAGTTGTGTCTCATGGTACAGACTCAACAACTAAAGGGACAGAATAGCTGAGTTGGATGAACCTTCTCTTCCCCAAGATGGAGCTCATGATGCTACAGTGAAGAGTGAGGGGGTCTGGGCAGGTGACCTGTAGCCTAGGGTGGAGCCTTCACCTTGAACAACGTGGGCTGAAGTGTGTTCCCCCTCCCCTCTGACACCTGGGATCCAGATTTTGACTTGTGGCTGAGAAAGCTACTGGAGACACAAAGGCAAAGGGTGCCCTATACCCAGAGACCCTAGGATAAAAGTGGCTGGGTTCTCTTGGTTTCCCCAAAGGCATTGGTATGCGGGCATTGTTATCTAGGGTGAAGCTGAGGGACCGCAGGAGAGCAAGGCACTGGGCTGGTGGTGAGGAAGTGAGGAGAGCTGCCAGGCCCAGCAGCAAGTCAAGGGGTTGCACATAGCCCAAGGTGGGCAGATGGAGGGGCAGAGTGCACAGGAACTGCAGAGCCATGCCTCTGCACAGGGAGAGGGAGGCCTTAGCCCTCCCGCTGTGGCGGAGGCAAGGCTTGGTGCCTTTTGAGGTTGCTCAGTAGGGGGTTGAACAAAAGTTTTGTTGTTTTTGAGAGTGGTGTGTGTCTCAGGTAGCCCAGGTTGACCTTGAACTTCCTGTGTAGTCAAGGATGACCTTGAACAACTCCCACCTTCCTCTACCTCCGGAGTACAGAGATGCATCTACCCTGCTGGGTCTTATGCTGCGCTGGAGACTGAGCCCTGGGCTTTGTGCAGACCTGGCAAGAGCTCTATCAAGTGAGCTACACCCACGGCTCTGACTTGCTTGCCTTTCACCAGCAATTGAGATGATTTTGTCTTCCAGTTGTCCAAGCTTCCTCCCAGCACACCCCTTTTGTGGTTTCTAGCTCAGCACAAATGTCCCTGTACCCAGGATCCTTCAGCTGGAGAGTCCACCCAGCCCTGGCCAGGATGAAGGCAAGAGGAAAGGCTGACGAGCAGGTCCAGGAAGTCTTGGATTTGTGGAATATTAAGGGGACATTTAGAGTCTATCTAGGCAAGCTTTGCTTTCCTGGAGAAAAATGGATGTCTCAGCAGAGTCACCAGACTGGTCCCGGGGCTGAGGAGTGGACAGAACGCGATCAGAGGCCGGCTTCTGTGTCTTAACTCTGTGTTCATTGTTTACAGTTGGAGATGTGGGGTCCACCCTGCTCGTTGTCGGACCGACCAACCAACCAGCCAAGCTTTCAGGAGAACAACCAGCCCATCTTCCAGTCCACCCTCCATAGCATTCTGTGACTCTGGAATGCGCAGGCATTAATTTTTTAGAAGCGGAGACAGCGACCCTTGAATCACAGAAGTAACTGGAGAACTTATAGACACATACTTACTAAAAAAACAAACACCCAAAAGGTAAACTAAGCAAAACAAATAACAAAAACCCATAAGGCCACCGCTAGATAAAAAGTGGGAAGGTGTTGGGACTTGAGACTAGAGTAAGACAGCAAAATCGCTCATCATCATGAGACTGGAAAGTAAGGGGCTGAAGGAGAGCAAGCAAGCTTAAAATCCAATTACTAAGACACAGCCAACCTTCAGGAGACCCCCCAGAACTCAGAAGAGAAGGCCACAACCCCGATGGGATAAAATGGTCCTGTTCGTAATGTCACATCCCAGATGGATGCTCAGGGGGATGCACTAGCCTCTAGTGGAGCTTATGCAGTTAAATTATGTGGGAACTTAACTGGCTTGCCTTCTGGTTGCCATGGAGACTGGCCTCTTTAAATGCCTTTGGGTCCCAGGGCAGTGGTGTGGCACGCCTTTGATCCCAGCACTTGGGAGGCAGAGGCAGGTGGATTTCTGAGTTCGAGGCCAGCCTGGTCTACAGAGTGAGTTCCAGGACAGCCAGGGCTATACAGAGAAACCTTGTCTTGAAAAAAAAAAAAAAAAAAAAAAAACACCACCACCAACAACAACAAAAAATGCCTTTGGGTCCTGTTGCTAGAGGGTTAGATTTTTCTTACTTGTTGTCACCCTGAACCTTTCTGCTCTGCAGCTCCGGAAGGAGGCAAAGCCACATGGCTGTTGTTGGTGATGAATCTGAAAGGGAACCGCCTCCACCCCAGGAATGGGCATTCACACACCCTCAGGGAGCTGAGTCTGTGTGGCTAAGCATGGAGGCATGGGGATAATCAGTGAGATCTGTTCACTGGGCTTCTAGAACTATAGTGATTAAAACCTGGAGAAGTTTCTCTAGCAGGGAGCATAAGAAAGGACTTGAAGGGGACACAAGGCCATATAGACTCTTCTTGCTATTGTCCCCATAAGCAGCCATGTGCAGTGGCGCTTACTTTGATATGTTTCATGAGAAGGGACTGGATAGCAGATGTGGTGTTTCCAGAACTCAATATTCCTATCGGAGCAGGCAACCCAAGTAAAAACCAGAGTGTAAACTAGCTCATGGGTGCATTCCAGCAAGCAGACCCCAAGGGGCTCTAGTGACACCTTTTCCTCTCTAATTCTGGGAAGTCATCTTCACCGTTTGTGTCCATGTCTTCTAGGTATGCCCACCTCATCTCTTGGTCTCTGGAGGCCTCCCTAACTTTTGCTTAGCTTTCCCTGGTGCACCTTTACACGGCCCATGAAAAAGCAAAGGGTTTGGGCTTACTGGAAGGGGTCATATGGAGCTTGACTGTCAGAGAGAAAATCCTCAGAAAGAAACTGGTGACATTGCAGATTTATCAGGTTCCCACCTCTGGGCCACAGGGCTGGAGACAGGTCCTGCCCTGGTCCTCAAGCATTTAATAGTTCACATCCTATTGAACCTCTGCTATGGAAACCAGAGAAACTGAAATGGTTTCTGGCAGGGGGTTGGGGAGGAGGAGAGCTATTGGAGGGTCCCCTCCACCACTCCATTGCTCCTGCTGGGACAGCAGTGTTGGGTGTGTGCAGATCAGGGTGAAAGGATTATACATCTGTACTAATAGCCCTTGGATTAGTGAAGGCCTCATGCCCAGAACTTGGCCAGGTCACCGGGTAACTCTGGGGTGCAGCCAATTTGAGGGATGGGGTTCCCCCCTCTTTGTAGTGTGTAGGGGCAAAGGAGAGCCTCTCGCCTCCACCCCCATTGGGCACCATGTCAGCTGTCCGTATGTAAAAGGGGGTGCGGTAAGGGGAGCAAGTGGTACAGTGGCTGGCCACCCCACACGGCTGGCTGCAGGACTCGCTGGTGAGAGGTGCCAGGCCACCTCTGCCGTCCAGGACTTGGGAGCTGCAGGCATTGCAGGTGGGGGCTCTGGGATGGATGGAAAGGTCATGCTCCTCCTCTTCCTCTTCTTCCTCAGCGTCCTCGTCATCTGTACCCTTCTTGCAGCAGTAATACTTGGGGGGGAAGGAAGAGGGATGCTTAAGAGGCAGTCTAGCTCCCCCTCCTCCATCACTAGTGAGTGTGCATAAGAACAACCCGCCTCCACCTTTTATGGGGACCGCATGCTGTTGGGAGCCAAGGCATGGCCACCCGACCCCCTGCCCCTCAACTAGCCTGAGAACTGCCTGACATTCACCTTGGCTAAAAACATCCTGTGCCTGTTTACCAAGAGGCAGTAAAGCAAGAGGAAATGTTCCTCCGGACTCCCTGCCAGCATCCTCCAGATGGACGACCCTGCAGTGAACCCATTGTTCCCCGCCCCTCCCTACCCCGCCCCCCCTCCCTCCTGTGAACTATATATAGAACAGTTTGCTCTTAGTAAAGCAGACCTTGACAAATCTGCATGGTCTCCTCCTCTCTCTCACCCCACAGGCACGATCCCCCTCGACTCCCCGAATAACTGAGCCCCGCAGGCCGGCCACTTTGTTGGGGAAGGGAAATATACACTAGTGCTAGAGACCCTCATCCCACAAGCATTTACTCCCAGCTTTACCAGGTACCAGGCCAGCGCTTCTCCCTTCTGCTCAGTATTCTCCTGGTGGGCGGCAGAGCCGAGAGGGAAGCACATAAGGGGATGCAAGGCCAGGGTTGGAGGCTGCTTCAGCTGTTCTCAGTCTCCCAGGGCGGTGACTTTCCTAACCAAGGTAACCATCTCAGAGGTGAATGGGAGAGCTTTGAATCTTCCCAGGACACTCTGGGGTACCATTGTGAGGTGCAGAAAACATGTATGTGTGTCTGTGTGTCTGTCTGTGTGTTGGGGGGGGGTGAACGGCTTCCTTCTGAACTCGCTCAATTTTCAGCCCCCTTCACTTACACTTCATATTCTATGGCTTTGGGCATTATTGCCTCCAAAGTGGACCTCCAGTTTCTGCCACCATCATGGAGAAGTGGCTAGCCTGTGTCCCCTGACTCCCCCTGCCTCTGACCATAGGCCGATGGTACTGACCTGGAGCCTACAGTAGCACAGGACAGCAATGATACAGAGGAGGATCACTGTAGCTAGGATTCCGCCAGTGATCACAACCGTTCCCGCTGTCATCCGCCCGGCGCCCCATCAAACTCTGCAAAGACGTATGCGTGAGGAGCAGTCGATGATCCACATTCTCTGCACAGCAGTAGACAGGAGGACGGGAGCTGAGTGGACCCAGGCCCACATTGGTTTCCTGAAGGCAGAGGATTTGCTATGCTTAACCCAGAGTGGGGCGGGGGCCTCGGCTGCAGGAGGAAAAAGAGAGAGCGCTGACTGCTCCATTTCTCCTTGTGTCATTTGGTTTCTCTCTTTGCCTCCTCCGTTGTTGTTGTTGTTGTTGTTATTATTATTATTATTTATATATGCATGACTCTATGCATGTGGGTGTACATGTAAAAGCCAAAGGACAACCTTGGGTGTTGTTCCAAAGATGCCGTTACTATTATTTTTGTTTTGTTTTGAAACATGGTTTCTCCAAGTCACCCTGGCTATCCTGGAACTCACTCTGTAGACCAGGCTGGCCTCGAACTCAGAAATCCACCTGCCTCTGCCTCCCAAGTGCTGGGATTAAAGGCGTGCGCCACCACCGGCCCGGCTCACATCTGGCTCATTTTAAATGTGGGTTCTAGGGAGCAAACTCAGGTCCTCTTGGGAGACTGAACCCAGGTCCTTATGCTTGCAAAACAAACCCTATTATTCCTGCTCCCTCTTTGCCTCCTTCTTGACTTCCCTCCAAGAAGGAATACCAGAAGGGCTTTGTCTGTGGGGAGTTATGCTAAGTATTCCCCGTTTCCCACAATGCCTCAGGAATCCTCACCTTAACCTTTTGAGGTAGCTACTCATTATCCATGTTCTACATATGAAGCACTGCCCTGAGGCTTTGATATATTTGCCTGGAATGCACCTAGCCTGCTCCCCCTAAAAGCCAGGCTCTGTATCACCTTCTCCTTTGGGCACAAGTATCATTGGCTTCTGAAACTTTGGGGACATGAGCCCGGAGGGCGTTGGAAGGCAACATCCTAACTCCTAGAAGGCCACAGCCAGGCTAGGAAAACTGGTCTTGGTTCTTGGAGCCAAATGAATAGGACAGAGGCAAGTTGTGGGTAAGGCCATTCAGACCTTTGGCGGGCCAGTGAGAGGTGGTTTCTGAGCTTCCAGACATGTGGGGACCCCACCCACACCCCTGCAGGACAGTGGGGGCTTCATGGCTTGAGGATGGAGGGAGGCTTTCAAGGACTTACATTCAGTGAAGGGAGGGATGACCTGTAAGACAACAAAAGGGACAGAGATATTGGGAAGACAATGTTACTCCCGACACAGCACTTGGACGTCCACTGTTATCTCAAACTCAATACACACAGGATAAAGGCATTATTTTGCTCTGAGTTGTCCCTATCTGTCATGATTCCACTGCTTAAGCAAGCCATGAATCCTGTGTGGTCACCTGGATGACGGGGTACCCATTTCTTCACTCAAAGGTACTATTTGCCCACCAGGTGTACCTAGAAACCTTGCTTCTTGTTGGGGTTGGTCTGGCGCTGCTAGATATTCAAATGCTAAATACTGGCCCCCAAGATCTCTCCCCAGGAAGAGATCCTCACATACACCAACTGATGCTATGTAACCTTCCTCCCCAAGTCAATTGGTCAATACAAGGCTAAAGCCTGTGATTGGGCAGTAGATAGAGGTAGGCAGATAGAGGCCCAAGAAGAAAGATGGAGAAGAGAGGAGACGGAGAGGGGAGGAAGCAGCCATGAGGAGATGGACTGGAGGAACAGCAAGTAACAAAGGACACATGGCTGGGATGTAAGTTAGAATAGCTCCCAAATCTGCCCAATCTAGGCTTACAGCTTACAAATAAAATACCTGGACTGTGTGTGTCTTTTATACAGGCGAGCTAGACTTTATAATTCCTTTTACAGCTTCTGCATTTAGAGGTACCAAGCAGCCTCGCTGCTACTAACCTGGCTGTGGACCAGCAGTGTGGACCTGTGCTAGCAACAAGGCATCCCCTGTTTACCATGGGCCTAAGGATTTTGCATTTTAAAAAAGTCTCTGGTGATTTACTTGCACATTAGTTTGATCAGAGTATTGGCTGTGCCCAGCTGCTCTGGCTGACACAGCTCAGATTCTTTTGATTTTCTTTGGTCTTCTGTTCCCTGTGCCAGTTCAGGCTGGACTGGTGTACTGGCTTCCTAACTAACCTTCCTGGGTTTGTGTGTGAGCCCCATACCTTCCACCGTCCTTTGGCCTTTCATTAGCCCCTCCTGTGCCTGCCTGTGACTCCAGCATCTTTCTGGCGCTGCCTGAAGATAGATACATATTTTTAAACTGACTAGCTTCCACCGAAATAAGACTCAAAGAGTAGACTACATGTAGAAGGCACTGCAGTTGGATCCAGAACTGGAGCAAGAGGAGCAAGAGCTCGGGAATGGGACAGCCCAGCCAAGTAAGGCTGCTTGGTGCCTTGAAGGGTATGTAAGATTTGAACACATGGAGAAACATGATCATGTACCACCTAAAGCCCCTCAGGACTTCCCATCACCTCCAAAAGAGTAAAAGATAGCTCATCTGGACACAGCGACAAAGGCTCTGTGGTCCCCAACTTTCCTGAATGCTCACCACCATTTAACTTCCTCTCAGACCCCACTGTTCCCTCAGCGGAAGCTCCTGCCCCCTGCGGCAGTCCTGGCTCTCAGGAAGTTTAGAAAGACACTTAGACACCCTATGACACCGGCCACAGACCAGGGCGCAGGGCAGGAAGGACAGGTTGCTGAGGAAGATGCCCCCTACTAGATCTGAGGCGAATCCTGTAAACTGAGAGAAGGTGGTGCCGATAGAATGAAACGGTCTGGGGGGTGAAAAACACTGGGGTGGGCGGGGAGGGAGAGGAGGAAGAGGAGGGAGGGGCAATGGCTGGTGGAACAAGACCCTGAGAACTAAAGACTTCTGGGAACACTGGGTGGGACTCGCTAGAGGTAGGCAGGAAGCAAACTGGGTTTGTTGGAGTAGGTAAAGATTAGGCTTGTTGATAGTTAAAAGAGGCGATTCGCGTTAAACACCACACACCAGGTCCAAACAATACCACGTGAAGAAGGTTTAATTGGGGGAGAGTGGGGG
>JADRCD010170022.1:22911-37925 GCA_019843815.1 Montemys delectorum | reverse complement strand
TGTGTGTGTGTGTGTGTGTGTGTGTGTGTGTGTGTGTCTTTCATTTGAAAATCCAGGGCATTTGGGCAGATAGCTAGGAGTGTGCACTGTCACAGAAATTAGAGCAGAATAAAATACTAAATAAATTTGAAGTATATGAAAAGTTACAAATGTCATCTACTAAATTAAAATATATTTTCAAATAGAAAATACGTGAATGTGCTTTATATAACGTTGGTGAAGGAAATATTTGTTTTCCCTGACTTCAGTTTGGTCATTCAATGTATGTACTAACACACACTTTACATATGAAGATAAAAGGTCTGCCCTCCAAGCTTCCAAGTACAACTTCAAAACCTTTTCTTTCGTGTGTGTGTGTGCGTGTGTGTGTGTGTATGTGTGTGTGTGTGTGTGTGATGTATGTATTTGTGCACTGTGTTTGGAATGATGTAGTAATACATATGTGTTCAGGTGTGTGTGCATATTTGTTTATGTGGAAGCCTGAGGATGGTGTCTGGAATCTCCTTATATCACCCTCTGCTTTAAAAACATGGAGGCAGTATCTCCCACTTGAACCAAGAGTTGTCTGATATAGCTACTCTGGGTAGCTAGTTTGTTCTAGAGATCCTGTCTCTGCCCTCTAACGTTGTAATTGTAGGTGGGTCTCCACACCCCACCAGGAGAGAATATAAATTGTGGGCTTTATGCTTGCTCATGTGGCAAGTGCCTTGACCATTGAGCCATCTTTTGAGCCCCAAACTTGGACACTCTTAAAGTCCATTACCTTTTATTATCCCATGTTTAATTAAAATAGCCTCCTTCTCTCAACTAGAATTATATTGATCTGAAATTTTTTTATTTCTTTCCTTTTGTCCCTCTAGTGCTAGAGATTGGGTCCAGGGCCTTGTCCATGCTAAGCTAGCACTCTTTTTCTTAGCTACAGCCCCAGACTTTTCATCTTCCTACTGGTAATGTTTATGAATTTCTCCACTTAATTCCCTTCCAATTGAAACCATCACATGATTCTCCATCACCAAGATTATTCCAATAATAAAAGCCAATATATCTCAGTGTATCGGGGAACTAAAAGCTAAGCTAGATCTTTAAGTGGATCCTCATTTGTTGCTATTTTCTCTTTATTTTTTAATATAAGAAAATGAACTTATGAATTTGACAATGCTGTAATTTGGATCTGTCTTTCTGATAAGAGTTAGTGGCCCTGATCTTTATGTCTGTTGCCCCATTATGATTACTGTCTCACAATAACATAACACCATTCATTTTTTCTAGCACTGGGCATTTAGCCTAGCTTCTTACTTGTGTTTACTGCCTCAGAGACACTTAGTGAGTAGACCATTTCTACTATTTTCTTACTTCTTCATATAAGTCTCTTGACCTATGCAGACTTCCCATTCAGGGTCAGAACCAAGTATTGACTGCTTCAGATCCTTTCAGCTTTGACTTGCTTAGTTTCTCTTTCTCTAAAGCTTTGCTTCAAGTTCTTGGTTCCTGGAAATTTCTAATTTAGCCCCCTCTTACAGGGATTTTACATTTACAAAGTTGTTGCTCTGCCCATGCTCACATTCATGTTTCCTGTACCATCGTGCAGGTCTTAGACAACATGATCACCCAATAAGGATTATCTGCCACCTTCCCAACACAATATAATAGCCCAATGCTACCAAATAGTTGCCACTTCCTGGATAGTCATCTCTTCCACAAGGTTTTAGTTATCTCTGAAGACATGGTACCCACTTTGTCTTTGGGATACATTCAATCCAATGTGTGTACATCCTCCAGCTTATTGGCAGACATGGGATAATTACTTCCTTTTGTTGAGTGCTTGCTATGACTCTTGTTTGAGTTCCTTCCATTCATACTACTATGTCACAAGTCCACATCCATGTGATGTGTAGGAACCATGAAAAATGAGCTTATCTTCTTCTAAGATATTTAATTTAGTGAATTGAGCATTTTTGCTGACCACTATGCTTTGATTTCTGTATTACTAGCAATTTCCTAACATAAATAAGGTATCTTACATAAATAAGACTCTTGAAATTTTTTATTCACTTATTTTATTCATTTGTGTATTTACTTGGATAATCCTCTGCCTTAACCATGTAAGTATTTGGAATACAATATATGTATCTTACATTTTGTAAGGTATTTGTTTCATAAACCCGAAATAATACATAAAGCCAATAGCTACATCACAACCACTAATATTTAAGCTTTCAAGCATCTCTACAACCCAGGTGGAGGCTAAAGAGATGACTTAACAATAAAAAGTGCTTATATGAGACCTCCAGGATCTGAATCCCAGCATCCATGCAACATTGAAGGTCTCCTGTGTACACCTGTGACTCCAGCTCTGAAATAGGTGAAGAAGGAGAACCAACTGCATTTACTGGCTGTGAACCTACCTGGGAAGAAGTGAGCACTGGGCTCAGAGAGATTAGTCTGGCTCCAAAGGAATGGGTAGAGCATAACAGTCACATAAACACCTGCATGCACACACCTGTACTCATATTTATGCATTGTAGGCTTAGATTTTTCAAAACCTACTTTAATTATGATAGAGTGAAAAAAGATTAATAGGAAATGGGGGTTGTGGATGTGTTCTTTGAGGCAATTCTAATCTTCATTGTCAGCAGTCCAGTCTACTAGCAAAACACCAAATGCAAATTAGTAGCAGAAGCTTGATTCAAAAGAAACCACAAGACTCTGCTAATCAGCAAGTCTGTAGAAGCAGCAAGAAACAGCTAGAATACCATCAGAAGATTTTTGGCGTGTTTCTCTCTATGAAGTCGTGGCAAATGAAGATCAGTGGGGGAAAAAAGGAAGATTAATCAATACCAGAGCATCATCAGTGAAGACCAGTGTCAGTGAAGACCAGTGTCGACTAGAAAGGGGTTGCAAGGTGAACCAATGCAAGAGCATCGTCCTGTCTACTGGATTATCTCTGTATTCTTCCCAAACATCACATACCTCGCAAGAGTCTGCTCCAGCAAAACATCTCATGCCCTTTCACCAGGCAACTTCCAGAAAAACATCACATGTCTGCTCTCAGCAAAACATCTTCTCACATGTCTGCTTTAGCAAAACATCCCCTTATAAGACAGTGTCCAGAAAAACATCACATGACAAAACTGAGTCTCCAGTGAAACCAGAAATTCCCACTTCAGTGCATACACATGCAACACATAGAAACAAATAAGTAAGACTTTAGAAAGAATGAAATCCCTTGGAGGCTCGTGGGCATCTATTTCTTTTCCGTATCTTGGATCCTCCTATGAAGGTTTTTGTTGCCACATATATATGAGCACCACAGTGCAATGCAGTGTTCTTCCTGTCTCACTGAAGGCAGTAAGGGGCCTGTGATGCCAACCTCGCCTTCCAAATTCATGACAAATTCTTGAGCTGAGGTTTGACTTACAGCAGTTTGTAAATAAAGTGACTTACAAAGTTGCAAGAAATCCTTTCTTGAGTTCTTCAACATGAGGAGTTCCTAGTTGAATTTTTTCAGAAGTTGAATTCCTTCAGTTTTCAAAAAAGTCACTATCTTTGGGCTAATATCCACTTATAAATCAGTCCTTTTCTAAAGGGAAAAGGGGGAGGAATGAATGAGGGAAGGACTAGGAGGAAGAGAGGAAGGGAGTACTGCAGTTGAAATGTAAAGTAATTAACTAACTAATTAATTTAATTAAAATATTTTAAAAATAAAATAAACAGGAAATTCTTAAGAAAAAAGTCACTATAATGTTGGAATGTGTGACAATAAAGAAATATTCTCGGATGTAATTTTTATGTTGTTAAATGGATTTCATGGTAAAGAAGACAAAGACTCTTAAATAATCACAGTCAGCTCTTGGTAAGTACCTAGTTTTCAGTATGGACTCCTTTACCAATCCTTTCACCCATCAACATTGTCTACTGCTTAAGTACTGGAGAACAGTGAAGAAGATGGGAATGATCCCTGTGGGTCACAATATTCCTGATTAGTGGTGATAGGAATTGAGATGACCAAAATAGCCACATACTCAAGAGTTATGGCTTAGAAATCTTGCTCTCGACCACCTACACCACACAGCACAGAAGCATTTGGGAATACAGAACCTTAGTGATTCTCTTTCCTATGCTGAATAACAAATGCAAATGTTCAGTGTTCTAGTTACTTAATGTCCCTTTGTAAGAAAAGAATTCAGGGCAGAGTAGTACATACATTATGTCTGGATAAAAAAAATATATGCCAAGAGAAACCAGTGAGCACACCAGACCTCTAATGTGTAATTTTAATGTGTTTGCTGTTTGTAACATAGACGATACAATTTAACCTCATTAAAATGTGGTCACAGCAGCACTCTAAGGACATGCCAATGTGCACACCAGTCTGATCTTCATGAATTCCTTTCTAGAAGAAACATATATACATATGTATGTGCAAACCTATGAGTAAAAGCTATAGACAGCACTGTGCTCTAGATGTGTAGATGTCTTCCCTTTGGGGGGAGATGATATTGAACTACTTGTCATCAAAGAGAGTCCTATTTTATATGAAGGGAAAAAATGGACAGTTACAATAGACTAGCCATTAGCCAGAAGGGTTTGTGGCAGCGCTGTCTGCACATATTGATCTAGAACTGCTCACCACCTCCCACCTGGCATAACTGCACAAGCATACTTGTAACCATCCACCTATAAGGGGGCATTGTAGAGTACAGAGATCAGTAGCAAAATATGATTGTATATCTCAGATGCATGGAAAGTCAGTTTCTCCATGTGAGAAATGCCATAATCTTCCCTGCTCTTTGGTGGTAGTTGAAAGAAGGCTAGAGAGGTTGAGAGGCACACATGGACATGCTGAGGGCTTGAATGAGCAGATATTGGTGAAGAGATTCTGTTTTGGGTGGAGGTATAAAGAGACAGCTCAGCTACTAAGAGTGAGCATTGTTCTTGAAGATGACCACAGTTCATATTCCAGGACCTTTATACTGAAGTGTTCATTTGCCCGTAAGTACAACTCTTGGGATTCTGAAGTCCTCCCCCTCCCTTGCCTTCAAAGACTCCTATACTCACACATACATTGCATGCACACACGCACTAAGCATTGTGTGTGTGTGTGTGTGTGTGTGTGTGTGTGTGTGTGTGTGTGTAGGTATGTATGTATATGGATTAGTGATAGGAAACCTTCCTGACTACACCACCCATTTGTTTGTACTGTTTGGGGTTGATTCACACACGTTGAGTGTTTACCATATTCTAGACATCAAATGCATTTTACAGGCTTTAGCAAATACATTATCCACACTCTGCATGTTCCGACCTGCAGGAGAGGATGTGGGAGGGTTGAGGAGCTGATTCATCCTGTCCTTTCTCATTGGCTACAGTTCTTGTGTGCACATTTTAGAAGGCCATGGGTGACTGCACAAGGAAGACGTCATATGGCTGCTGAATAATGGTTTCATGAATGAGGCTGTTTTAAAAATTCTCAGGAAATCTGACAATGTGACCAGCAAATGTGTTGGGAAGGAGACTGAGGGATCAAAAGTTCTTGATTTCAAGCCTAAGTAACTGGAAGGACATCATGGAAATAAGGGGCTTGGGAGGACCCCATCTGATAGGGTAGCAAAATGTTGCTGTTTTTTAAACAATGAGGAATATTAGAGAGTCACTGGGGATTTCTCAGAACTGAGCACAACCTACAAGATTCATAGACACTCTTAGTGCTTTGCTGTTTAAGGAGTTTTGAAGGGCACAAAAGGAAAAGCATTTTATTCCAGGATGCTACAAGAGTAGCTGGCCAGAATGAAATCACTTGCCAAGATATCAGCTTGTAGACCAGTGGAGTGTACTTGCCTTACTTAGGGTCCTAAGTTCAAGACCCTACAATTGAAAAGAAAAAAAAAAGGATTTTTTTTTTAAATCTGGGACCAAGAAAAGGGGGTGGAAACAGGGACGTCTGAGGAAAGCTGTGGTCAAAGTCATATTTCATATGAGAGGATCAGAACCCAAGATTAAACACTTATGTCAAATCTTGGAGTAACTGGAAAAATCAGGAAGGTAAAAAGCAACTGTTGCTGGGGTGGGGTGGGGGGAGTAAGAGAGGAAAGGAAAGAGCAGGATGCAAATGATCTGATCAAGCACTGGAGAAAAGAGGGGGGCTCTAACTAGGGAAGGTTGGGAGCTAACTACAAAGGAAGGGAGAGGGAAGAGGGCAATGTAACAGTAAAGTGTCCAAAATAGGCACAAAGAATCATACTATTAGCTATTTACCTTTAAAAAAAACCATAATATATCAAGGCCGGAGTATAAATATACATATATAGTTCAAATAAAATTTTCTCTTCTGCACTGACAGTGCTCCCTCCAAGAGCCAAAGATCATCTAACAAGAACCTCAGCACCAGAAATGAGAAGCCTCTTTTGAATTGCTGGTCAGGGCTGTCCAAGAGACTCCCAAATCATTTCAAGCTATTACTACTGTCCTTGGTTCTACCCCAGAAAAGGAGGGCAAGTCTGTATACCTGAACACACCATGCGCTTCAGGAAGGGCCTGGAGGTCACAGACTCATTTTCATTGTACCAGAAGGCGTCATACAATCTTACAAAGGAGAAAAGCAACCAACAGTCCTATCTAGCCAGGATGCCTATAAATCACATCAGTGACCGGGATGGCCCCTTAACCCTAAGGATTGAGTAGTGGCACACGTACCTTAGTGGTAACAAACTGCTATCTAATTAGACTCAAGTCTCACTAAACCAGAAACAAAATATGCCTGGTACTGGAAACCTAGCTGAATATGAAGAGCTGAAGGGACTTCTAGATACAGATGGAATTCAGAGGCCTTCAGAACAGTCATCTATGTATAAAAAGGTGTTCTACTTCCTCATCTGCTTTAACCTGATCCGTCCATAGCATAACAAACTCGGCAGTCCTATGCAGATGTTTCCCCAACCTTTGGGAAATGTGTGAACAACTGCACATATTAGATTCGGTCATCAGCTGATCATTAGGAAGGAACACAGCCTCAAGAGGCAAAAGACAATTCAAAATAGTCTCCATTGTACTATTTTCTTAATTGATGATTATTGGCACTAAACAGGCTGTATGTATGGTATATTTAAAATCATTACTATTAGGGGTAACTTTAAGTAGAACATTTTGTATGACTTTCAATCTTAACCCTGCCTCTCTTCTTAAAAACTCACATATGAAAACCAAATCAACTGTTTTGTTCCCAAGTTCCTTTTGGTCATGGTGCTCCATCACAGCAAAAGTAACCCAAACTAAGACACAACCACACACATTATTTTTTTTTTATTCAATTGTCTTTTAAACATACAGGGTAAGAATGTTAAAAGTATATTCTACCTTAAGATGATAAAAATAGAGAAAATGCAAAATTGCTAATGCCCACAGCACAGGAATAATACCCAGTGTGCTGATAATAGTGCTGCAGGTATGTCTGTGGATCCAGATAATCCACCAAAACCACTTTCATGCACGTCAGACCCAAGTAACCAACCCACACCAGTTGCTTAAAGTAGCTTAGTTCACATTATCATCAACACCAGCACACGATCATTTTGTACATAATTTATTAAAAATAACTCTGAGAAATATTTTTGACTGAACAATAATGACTCTACTGTATACATAGTTGATGTTCAAATTTTTTTCCCAATGTTTGTTCTGGAAACAATTGTTATAAGCCAAGTTGGTGAATTCAAGCCAGACACACAGTGAACAATCACATGCATCAGAACTGCACGTAGACTATCCATTCTAGAATATCCATCTGTCTAGGGTAAGTGCTGAGCTCCCTGACTGAAGGGAGTTTGACCTGTGATCTAGAACTTCGCTGGCTACGAAGTTTGCTCATGTGTAAATTCCTAAAAAAAAATTTAAATTGTTTGGCCCATCTCTATGTTTCATAAAATAATTATTATTACAAACTGCTTCTAAAAATAATTTTTCAACCGTGTAATTGTGACTAGCCATATCATCTAAAACATTAGTGAAGTCATTATCTAGAGATTGTTTGCGATTATTATGCTGAGAAGCTTAGTTTAAACTTTATCACTACTTCCTACTTCCAGTGTCTTTGAATGAAGAACAGAAATTGTGACTATGCTATTCTACATTAAGTTGCCACAACCTACTTCTAACTGCACTGGTGTTTCTGTTACAAAGAACTTTGCTTCTGAAAGATCATGAAAGAGTCCTATAGTTTCATTGGAAAAATTAAAAGTTCTTTACTAAGGACAAAAATGAAGTAATTACCAAAAAAAAATCCAAAACAATAATGTTGCTATTACATTGAGCATAAGAAAACCAATAATGCATATGCATACACACCAACTATTTTATGAGAAGAGACAACTTTTAGGAATATCTTGGATTCTTCAACCCAAGTAGACCTTTCAAAGTCAAACAGGAGAGAAAACAAAACAAAAAATTTTTTAAATGAAGAGAGGATGGCAGTGTAGACCATTTGGTAGTCACAGACAAAAACTTTTAGAAGGAAAAACAGAATACTTCATAAAGAAGTTTTGAAATCTAAATTTAACTGACAAAGACGGTACAAAAGAGATTGAGATTCAGTGCAGGATTTTACATAGAATAGAAGCTAAAAGCAAAGCCCACTGGATTAGAACTTCAAACACACTCAATGGCTGTCTGCCGATCTACCTTTGTACTATGAAGCCAGGCCATGTTACAAGACTATAACAAAAGTAAGGCACAGTGTATACAGTTTAGAATGTTTAGGAAAACAACTGTTTCCAAGCACCATATGAACAATCAGTTAATCCATTAACTGAAGATAATGGTGTCTACAGTCTCCAATTTGGACATAGTCAATAGTCCATAAATAGACTAAAATCCATTCAATTTTATTGCACAATAAGTTGGCTGCTGTCATTATACCCAATGTAAACAGTCATGCAAATTTCCTTAAGTTTCCAACTGAGATGACATCTGGTAAAAGATAAGTAATTGAAACCTGTGCACAATGGTTTTCAAGTACTAATACACAGAGTTTCTTTTAAATGTGCATTTGTATGGAGAGTCTGCAGACCGAGATGGGGGAGGGAGCCCCAAAAATAACATCTTCTGTTTTTGAAAACTCCTGGTTTACAGTTAAAATCAGGGAGGACAAGGCGGTGAATCCATTAGTTATTGTTACTCTGTTAGAAGTGGTTCACCTCTTTGCACATACTTCTGCTAATGTCCTAAATTTGGGCTCCAGATCGTCCAAAAAGTCAAGCCCATCTTCTTCCTGTAGGTCAGTACAGCAACCCACAGAGCCAGCGGCCGAGCCTCTCCCCTCATAGTTGTATGTGAGGACGTAGTCTTGAGCAAGCTTCTGGTTGTCATCCTCATGGCAAAACTGCACCTTCTGGTGGGGAAAAAGCACAACATATTTTATTTTTATTATTTTAAGCACCAAAATGTACTAACAGAAAAAAATGCTTTGATTTACCTTTTATTGTTTAATTTTTAATCAGAGTGTGTCCTCTAATGGTTTCCTATGTGTAGAAAATGCACATGATTGGTCTGTATTATAAAATCACACTGTAAAATCACACTTTTAGCATGCTTCTAAAAGTCCTGCATGTCAGTGAGCACCCGAGTATTCATTTTTATGTGGCCATTGCTTCTGTCTTTCAAAATAATGGTAAAAGGAAAAACACACCAGATAAACTGAATCCAAAGTGATGTGAGCTCCATTCTTTATGAACAGGCAAAATGATCATACATGTTGATATTGCCTTGTGCTAGATATTGGGTTGCTTAAAACAACATTTTTCAGGTGCAAAAATCATAGCACAAAATTATTTCCTTAAAAATTAATAAAAGCCAAATAAAAATGCAAAAAATAAATGACCACATAAATTAGGACATAATTAAACCCAAATTAATTGAAATTAGTAACTTTCCAATAAATAGATTCATCATTAACTGAAAAGAGGAATTTGCACAAACTCTAAGTTCGAGTGGTTTGTAAAATTTAAATTACATCAACATAGTCTGGGGAACCCCTCAGAAACTTACCTCACCAAGTCTGGGCTGAGTGAAATTGTGCCACTCAGAATAAGTGTATCGGTAGTTGTCCACCTCCACGTGTCCTCCCCTGCAAGGATCCAGGGTATGGTGATGGTAGCCAGTGCCCCTGCAGGAGTCTAAAGTCTGCTGTCCTCCTTTTACCATCTCAATGGTCTCTTGCCCTCCACTTTTGACACCAGTTCCCATGGTAGTGAAAGCTGCTTGCCCAGAGGCTCCCACAGTTTGAGTTGTGAAGCCATTTGAGGAATACTGGAAAGGTAATGACACACATCAATTAAAGATGCAGGGAAAGAGAAGACAGTGAGAAAGAGCAGCCTGTGCACACACTGCCTGGATTTGATGTAGGCATCACAAGGTAATCCTTCCAAAGACAAGGACTGGATCTGTTCTTTTCATCTGTCTCTTCAACACTGAGCACCCAGCATATGCCTCGTACTAGATGTAGTGTGTAACACAAGAAATAAATTGCCAGTGCAAATCAAAAAGCCTCATGTAGATTTCACCTTCAAACACTCCTTAGCACACTGCACATGTTCTGACCAGTCTTCGAGCACCTTGAAAGCAGCACTGCTGTGCCACAAGCATTTACTTTGTCAGCTAAACTCATTCTCTTTCATCAGGCAAGAGAAGAAACAGACTAATAGCAAGCTTTCTCGTTCAACATTGAACACCATTCCTTCCACTCAAATGCACAGAAAAAAATTTACTATAAACCTATATTCCTTGTAGTCTATGTAAATCAAACAGTAAACCAGGCAGGAAGATACCAGAGACACCAGCACACTGGCCACCACTCTTCTTGGCTGAGTGTTTAGATCCTGACATGTAATTAAGGTTGTTCCGCCTTGGTCTTTTTCTCGGGTACGGTTAGGTCATTTGGTTTGGTTTTATTGTTTCCATCTCCATCTTTCCTGCTCCAGCAAGCATTTATGCATTTGAAAGATGTCTACTTGTTCTTCCTTCACAGACAGAGTTAAAAACCATCAGAGCCACCGAGCAGCTGCCTCTCACTGGTGTACCACTTTAGACTGTCTGCCTCAGGCTCAGTTCTAACCCACATTATGGTCAGAAAGAGTCCAATAAACTTTTTCCCACCATGATCAAAGTCTGTAGAGATTTATTGCTGGAGCCAGGTTTTAAAAAAAAAAAAAACAATTACACTGGTGATCTGTGAGTAATTAAGTGAAACACTTGAAAACATAAACAACAGCTGAGATAGATGCTTTTAAAAATAGAGGCCTAACATTGAAGCCGTGAAACATATAAAACAGAAAAAGAAAGTGTGCATGTGTGCTGGAGGATTTTTTTAATATCAAGTAGCACAACATGTCCAAACTGAGACACCACACTTCCATGGGAGGTATATGCATTTTATTGACCCCCTAGACGGGTGGCATTTGCTGCTAAGCTATCAGACACCAAAATAAGTTTGTTGAGGAAAAAAATAGTTAGAAGAAGAAATGCTATAGGCTGAATCGCCCTCTGTTCAGGTAACTTCGGTTTAAAAACACAGGTAACTTACGACTTTGTCATCTCCAGGAGCCTCAGTGTTTGACACAATTAGGTTCTGCTGAGCTAAGTCATCAGGAAGAATTTTCTGTTGTTTTGATGCCCGGGAAATACTACAGACTAATGTAAACAGGATACCTGGAGACAGAAAGAAAGGGGCTCCTGTAAGTGTCTCACCAAATAATGTAAAACTGAGTTGATAGTGTCTGGCTTGGATAAATTGTTCACTAAAGGGTACATACTAAACACCTTTCAAGAACATATGTTTGCACATGTCAAAGCGTATACAGCAGAAGAGTGTGCCCTGAGCAGGTATGCTACAAACATATACCACATGGTATACTTCTACAGGGAAATGTATATCCTGCTGACAAGATCGGAGAGTTACACATAAGTATATATTGAATGCATGAGCTGGTGAGATGGATCAGTAGATAAAAGTGCTTGCCACCAAAATGGATGACCTATGTTCCCTCCCACAGTCTCTCATAATGGAAGAAAAGAAGAGACTCCAGAAAATTGTTCTCTGACTTTCACACATGGGACACTACCACCAAAATAAAATAGGTATATATTAAAAGTTTTAAGTGTATGTGTTAAATACATCGTGTTAAATAGAAATGTATCTAATGTTCAAACCAACACCTATAAGTATTAACATTCATTCTAAGACTGTGCCTTTAAATTGTTTTAAAGGCTTTTGAGTTAACTCAAGAAAGAACTTACAAAATAGCAAGGCTATGCCCAACAGTATAGCGAGGATAGCCCATGGTCCGAGTCTCACTTCAGCATAGCCAGTCCTTTCTCCAGAGCGGTGTGTGCAGTCACTTTCAGTAATGCAGTCACATACAATGACATTCAAAGACGTGACTGAGGACAGGCCTAGCCTGTCTGTAACTCGGATGGGAACTGCATAGGATCCAAATGAAGGGTCATTCTGATAGGAAAGACGAGCTGCTGTATCTGAATGAATGAATGAATGAATAAATAAATAAATAAATAAATAAATAAAAGCAGGTGTTACAAACCCTTCTTGAGCAAGCCCGGTCGGTTATCAAGCAGATATCCACCTCCCAACAAATGCACACTCATGGATTATCATAAATGTGAGGATCCTTCCTGAACTTAAAGTCTCTGACCCACAGCCAACCTGACCAGATTTTAAAGTTACCTAGGAGACACACTTGTAGGCTTGTGTCTTAGGAGAAATTCTCAGAGAGATTTTTAAATGGTGAGGGAAGACCAGCACTGAAAGCAGCATCCCGTGGGCTAGAGTCAAACATCAGCATTAATGGCTCGTGACTCCTGATTGGGGATGGAATGTGGCCGGCTGCCTGAAGCTCTAGCAGCGATGCCTTCCCCACCGTGATGGATTGCACCCTCAAACCATGAGCCGGAATAAGCCTGTCCTTCTTCAAGCTTCCTTTGCATGTGATTTTGTCACAGCAGTGAGAGAGCTAACTAATGCCCTGCCTCTTGATTAAAGACCTTTGGTTCTTGTAATAAAGTATTTTTATCTGTTCATAAACAATTCCTTTCAGTATAACTAACAGACTTGGTAAGAGGTTAGCCTTTGTCTTATCTTTAATCTACTCACTTAAACTCTTCACACTAGATTTCCCTTCATGTGTGACTCGTCACGGAGTGAGCTATCTGAAATTTGGGTGTCTCTCATTTGTTTTCATAAAATGTGCCAAATAGACATGAATATTTGTAGTTTATCAACAAGAACTGGTTCTGACAGCTTGGAACACATTTACTTAACAGGCAGGTCATAAGCACACCAAAGGAACTTGATCTTATGGTCCTATAGGACACTTAGACCAACTAAATTTTCTTGTTGCAGTTTTTATGGTTTTTTTTTTAGACTAAAACTAAAACTAGGAAATATACAGATCAAATGCTAGTAGGATCTAGGACTCAGAGCAAAAGATGTAATATGACGCTCACTGTAGACTGCCATAAGCCATAGAATAATCACTCTGTTACTTAATTTCCCAATGGGGTGTGCTCATTTTCTGTGTAGTAGTTGAAGTTCCCAATGTGAAATTGGCTTCCTAGGACAAAAAAAAATCACAGAGCTGGCACTTCAATAGAAACCACAGTTACCAATTCAGTGAATTGTCTAAGACATAATCATGAGTCCAAAAACAAAACTAAGAGTTAGTCATAGTCTATGTCTTTCAATATCTTGTTGATTTCTAGAAATAATCCAGTTTTACGCATGGGTAAACCAATGCTCCAAGAGAATAAACACCATTGTCGGATTTATGTAACAACTGGTATATCTAGCTCTCGACATGAAACCCGTCTCACTTCAAGACGTCTGTTGGTACATTCTTCTTACCTTAGCATTTCCCAAGCTTCCACATGTGTTAAAGGACTGGTATTTTTAAAATAACAAAATTTAGAGCTAGATTACATCTCAGTTAAAAAACACATGGCCAGCATATACAAGAACTTGGGTTCAATTCTTATACCACAGAGACAAAATGATTTACATGTCTCTGACGAGAACATTATGGACAAATATTATTTGGCTAAAGAGACTTGTTTAAAACCCCCCATTTTCTGTTAATGGCATTTAAACTGAACTACCTTGACCTTAAACAAGTAGGAAAGACCAAAATACTAGTATAAAGTTTATCTTTTTTTAAGAAAGAACAAATAAAAATCTTTTTCCTCTTCCTCAAGACAAACAAGAGAGTGTTGTTTTAAAATCTGTGTATCTTGTCAGCATAGATCATCATGGTTCAAGACAGGGTGCCTTCGCTTGCACTTTTTAAAAACATTTCCTTTATTTTGTCATGGAAGGAAACTGAGGCATTGCCACTGAAAGCATGGGGTTGAAAACATTTAGTTATGTTTCAAGTCACCCAAAGGTGAGTACTCTTCTTGAGTTAAGAAAGCTAAGAGGCCATAACCTTCCAGTCCACTACAGTGTGTACAGGAGACTAAAATTAAGTGCTGGTATCAGTGTGATGCAGTGTGGCAATGGAGAAAAGCCACTTTAGGTTCAACTATTTTTGTCACAATATGTCCCTTCTGGGATACAGTCAACTGGGAACCAAAGCAAATAAGATTCCCAAGGGGAACACAGGAGACACAAAACATCAAGACACCAGCATGGGGTCAGAAAGAAGCTGTGGGATGTCAGGATCTCTGAAAGACACAGATACCCCAACAAGGACTTACTGTCCCAGCTGCTTGGCAAGCCACAGTTTCAAAACATCCATGCAGGTGAATGTTTGGCTATGAATGAGGTAAGGACTACCTCAGGGGACCCTGATATCATCAACAGCAAACACTGGAGGAGCTCGCTGACCATTATGCCAAAATTTGTATCTTCTTGAATGGTTCTCCTTGAATTTTTCTCTTATACAGAGAGAGAGATACAGAGAGAGAGAAAGAAAGGGAGAGAGAGAGAGAGAGAGAGAGAGAGAGAGAGAGAGAGA
>JADRCD010170022.1:0-14389 GCA_019843815.1 Montemys delectorum | reverse complement strand
ATGGTTTTTCGAGACAGGGTTTCTCTGTGTAGCCCTGGCTGTCCTGGAACTCACTCTGTAGACCAGGCTGGCCTCGAACTCAGAAATCCGCCTGCCTCTGCCTCTCAAGTGCTGGGATTAAAGGCATGCGCCACCACCGCCCGGCGCTCTACATCTCTTAATTCACTCTTTTTGGCGACTTTGGAATTCTTCTGGAGCACTTTCTGACATAGTAGGATCATAGCCTTTATAATTTAATAGATGCCTACATAAAATAACACCTCTTTTTAAATACACTCCTATTGTAATATTTTGGGAATCTGGTGACCACCCCTATTTTCACCGTATTTTCATGTGGGCTTCTATAAATGATGACGATACCCCTCTGTGAACTCTGTACTTCTAAACTGAGATTTTTTTTTTCTGATTGTTCTTGAGCTCTTTTTCTATTTCCAAGTCTGTGCTTATATAAACAATTTGAGGCAGTTCTTTCTAAACATCAATTGGTTCTTATGACTCTTGATCCTGCTCAGAAGGCTCCTACCCTTTCACTCATCACTGGAGTGCAAAGGTTCTTCACCTAAAACCATTTCATTTACTTCTCGTAGATATGTAAAATAACTTATTTGGAGGATACCAGAATGCATGCAGTCTCTTTGGTGTTCTTGTCTACAGATAAGCCATTGACTGGATAAGAAACTAAGAAACCACAGGTTGTCAAACCAAGAAACCAGTGAAAGACAGAAGAAAACGTCCTGTGCTTGCCACCACTCAAGGCTGCTCTCCTGTGGCCACAGAGAGGCTCGGTTTATGAACCAAAGCCCATTCAAGCCTCCCTGTACCAATGGTGCGGTTACTTACCAATGGGACTGTTTTCCAAAACTGTGAAGCTATACACTTCCTGTGTAAAGATCGGGTAATTATCATTCTCATCTTCTACTATAATGAGGAGCGGCAGTGGGTACTCTGGCGTATAACCATCTGGAGTTGTTGCAAAAGCTGTCAGCTGTGAACAGAGTAAAATCATGAAAAAAAAAATCAGTAAAAATAACCATGTTTTGTTTTTGTGGTGCTGGGGATAAAATTCAGTTTCTCACATGAGTCAAGCATGCTCTTTTCACTGAGCTATAAACTCTCTGACAAACAAATGTGTGGCCAAATGTTTTCTCCTTTAGAAAAATAAAACAGAAAAAAATCGTAAAGCCAAAAATAACCTAAGAAAGTTTATTTATTCCTTTTAATTTGTTGGGGTAAGGGAGTAAATCATATAGTGGCTAAAGTTAATAACTGCTATGCGGCCTAATTTTATATCAACTTGACAAGGACTAGCTAGAGTCCTCAACTTGACAAGGACTAGCTAGAGTCCTCTGAAAGCAGAGAACCCCAGATGAAAAAAATGCCTGCCTAAGACTGGGCTGTAAAAAAGCCTGTCGGGCATTTCCTCAATAATGATTGATGGGGAGGTCCTCCTGGCCCATTGTAAATGGAACCATTCCTGGGCTGGTGGTCCTGAGTTTTATAAGAAAAAAGCAGGCTGAGTAAGCCAGGCTGGGCAAGCCATGAAGAACAAGCTATGATGAGCAAGCCAGCAGGCATCACCCTTCTGTGGCTTCTGCATCACCTCCTGCCTACAAGTTCCTAGCCTGCTTCGAGTTCCTGACCTAGTCTCTTTCAATGATGAACAGCGATGTGGAACATCACCCCAATAAACCCTTTCCTCCCGGGTTTTCTTTTAACATAACACATGATCTTTAGATCTTACCTCAAAGGACGCATACTGCTCACGATCTACACGACCAGTGCAATACAGTTTTCCGGTATCTCTTTCCACGTAAAATAAGTTTAGAGGTTCTTTATCAACTCCTGGACCTCTGATGGAATAGTATATGGTGTAGTTTTGAGCTGTGTCAGATTGGATCTAGAGAGTAGATAGTATAAGCATAAGACGTATGTTTATTTCAGTAGAACTTGTATGTGTATTTTTATTCAATCGCACTGTCAGTTACTAAAATAAACAATTATCCCCTGCCGTGTTCAGTTTTCAGAAAAATGCGGCAATATAATAAGGAATTACAATGAAGATTTTTCAGAAACAAGGTACTTGCAAAATCCCATAGCAGTATATCAAAAAATACTTTATAGATTAAACACTAAGTACAGGAACCAAACACTTGGAAATTCTCTGTATTGAAAACTATAGTAAGATGATATTGAATGATTATCTGTTGCCCCTCAATATAAGGCCTGCAGTTTTATTGTATTTGGTCGAGTATTTTAAAGGCTGGTTTTCACCAAGGGTGGTGGCATCTGCCTGTAGTCCCAGCACTGGGAAAGAGAGATAAAAAAAACTAGGAGGTAAGGCCAGCTTGAGGCTATGGGACAAGACCTTGTCTATGTGGATAAGCCAAGCTCTGAAAGAAAAACACCACATTTTGTCCCATGCAGGAATCAAGAGTATAGACTTGTATAAAACCATTTCTATATGACCTGAAAGCAGAATGGGGAGTGGAGGAGGCAAGGAGGCTGGTGGGAGGAAGAAGGGAATAGGTGAGAGTGAATTTGATCAAAATACATAATACACTTGAAGGTAGCTATCTTTGTAACAGTATATAAAATGAACAACACCAATACTGTTCTAGGAAACTAGAGTTTTATAATTCTCATAGATTACATTTGCATGACTAAAGCTGCAAAATGTGTGCAGAGCTATTAGCAAATATTTACACACATGTTGAAATATGATACCTAAACCTTCCATTCCTACATTTACATAACTATTTTACTTAGTTTCATGTTTTTTATTAGTAAGGATTCATTCAAAATCTTAAGCATAGCAAGCAGGCATTCTATCACTCAGACACATTTCCAGCCCTCACATAATTATTTTATAAATAACTATTGATTATTTTTGAAAATGGAAATGACAGACTTCCACAGCCAAAGTAAACTATACCTGTTGAAGGAAAAGTGGGAAGGGACCCAATGAATTCTCTAGCATGGAACAAGGGATAGGAGCCCATCTTCTCTTGGCACGGCTGAGAACCTTCTCTGTGTGCAGATTTTTATTTAGTACCTTGATTTAGAAGACAAAAAAGATAAGCCTTAATTGTTAAAGTAGATGACTACTTCATCCCCAGACATTCAAACTGATACATTTGTCTCCTCTCATAAGGATTGACTAGGGACATGTAAGCCCAAACTAAACTTCAATACTGCAGAAATAATAACACTACTGACAAGAAATAAGACTAGTTATTATGATGCCAGTCATTGGTCTTGAGAAAATAACTTGGTGAAATATGGAAGAGAAAGACAGATGGGCCAGAAGAGTAGATGTCACACTGAAAAGCAAATGTTTGTTGCCGTGTTGCCATGCAAGAGCACAGGAGAAGGAGATGTAATGAGAATGGCTTGGATGGCTTTGCTTCCAGATTTACCAAAAGCATACTCCACTCACCAGCCACTAGCCAGAGCCCGGGGACCAAAAGAGATCTGTCAGAACGAAGGGAAAAATATGGTGACAGCAGTCAGACCACTTCAGTGAAGAACAGCCAGGGACTAAGAGAGGTTTTTTTTGGGGGGGGGGTTGTTTTGTTTTGTTTTGTTTTGTTTTTTGATCTTTGGTGTCAGAATCAACAGGCACACACAGTGGTCGAAATCTTGACATTGTTATCTGTCTTCTAAGGCTATGAGCCAAACTAATGATGAAGGGTAGACAAGGAGTTGAATGAATGTGAGATAAGGAAGGAAGTTGCAGCTGTGTCCAGGTAGCAGAGCCTCCAGACACTGCTGTGAGGGTAAGCATGTTGAAGCCACAGTTAGACTGCTCCCAATCCATTGGAAACTAAGGCAACAGGGCATTCTCCCTCGCAAGTCCCATAACAAGGGGTCTGCATCCCCCAATGTCTGATATCATCATTTTATCACTTGCACTGTGGCTTTGTGCCCCCATACGCACCCCCACCACACCCCTGTTACTTTTATGGACTTTTCTAGAGGACCATAGGGAAAAAGCCTATAAAAATGAGATTTGGTCCATCATAACTTGATGTAAAAAAAGAATCAACTTTTCCCCATAATACGCTACCCACCTTATGAATATTCATAAAACTTTTTTATAAGATCCACAACACAAAATTCACTGGTAGATCACTGCCACAAAGCAACACAATTGAATCTCTGAAGTGTGTCTTTTCTTGGCTTGGCTTGGCTAGGCTGAATAAATGTCTGTTTAAACTATCTATGTCTTTGGCCCCAGCTTTTTTTTTGGGGGGGGAGCTTTTTAAGAGGTAGAGTTTCCAAACTTGTTTTTGGCACTGCATGCCCAAAATCGAAGTGTTTCTTTGTGTCCTGTCTCCTGCTCTCACGTGAAGCTTATCACAAAGGAAAGGGATGACAACTTGTAATGACGTGTTTCACAACCAAGCCTCCTTCACTCAAGCATGGTTGACCCTGGCTGTCCCTCCTCTCCTAACCAAACCATCCCAAGCCATCTCTGGTTCTACATCATCCTTGTCAGTGTCACTTAGGCCTAAAGACATACCAAGTACACTTCATGCATCTCACCTCACTTACCTCTACTGGGCCCTCTAAACGGACAGATATCTCCCTTTCTTCTTGGCTGTCGGTGTTGAAAAGCCATATAGTAAAGCTTCTCTGCCCCGAGGACAAAACAACAGCATTGGTTGTGTACACAGAACCGTCTTCTAAGACTTGGAAGTCAGGATCACTCAGATGAATTATATCTGCTGACTTCAGGCAGTCCATAAGGTTCACTGCAGAAAATGCACACAGCAGTCAATGTAGCAACAGAGAGTTCAAAACTTACTTACAGTATGTACATGCAAGAGATCAAAACACTTAAGTCACACAGTGGAATATCTAGTATTTTAAATCATATATGAAATTATATGGTTAAGGTCCTCCCAAAATACACATATTGCTTCTAACACTTTGTTTTACGTGTGTTTAAAGAGATAAATGTCCTGAAATAAAGGCATGTGAACTCCAGGATTTGAACTTTTCACACAATGGATTTTATCTCTTATCTAAAACTAGCTATAACACAACACACTACTCGAATTAAGGTCAACAGTTACTAAATGGAAATACTACTGAAATCTACACCAAATATTAAATAATTAACATATTTCCACATTTAGTTGATTTTTTTTTTCTTTCTACAACTAAATCACAGAAGGAATTGATGGGTCAGGATTGAAGCACACACTTATTTTAGTAGTTAAACAAAATAAAGATTTGATTTATAAAAAGACATATACAGAGCTTAAGACATATCTCAGGGTAGATTCATTGTTCAACAAATGCAGTGCCCTGGGTTTAATGCCCAGCACACCTTAAAAAAGAAAAAAAGAAAAAAGAAAAAAATGGACACCTAAAAAAAATAAGTGGAAGTAAAATTCAGTAAGATATCAAAATGTTTAGTGATAAAAATCCAAGAACACCTTCAAACTATTCCTCAAATGCTTAGAAGCATACTTAGCATATACAATATCATCCATGGAATATAAATATCAAAATTATGTTATTTGAACTTCATATTTTGATCTTCTTTGGGTAATCATATTTTTCAATAAATAATTATTTCATTGGTGTGATATAACATGTGTTAAAATGACTGCACTGTTTACTTTTAGCTATTAACTACAAGCTCCTCATGGTCCTACAAGTCACAGGGACTGTTACGGGAGCATACCACCTCAGAGTTTATCCCACACTGCAGCCACTCTTTACCTCTGCCAACAAATTTCTCAGCAGGTAGTTGAGAGGGGACCTGGAAGATGACTTCTTTACAGGCATCACAGGCAAGTGAAAGGATCTAAAACAAACAAGTAAGTGTCAGACACTCACAAGATCTTTCTAATGTATGTAGAGTTTACCTGGGTATCAATTACATAGTAATATCCATTTAATTGCATAAAAGAAACAATTACTTAAGCATAGACACACATTTATTTATTTAATATTTATTAAATACAAAATTTATTTAGTTTAAATTAACAAAATAAAATAATAAATGTGTACTAGAGTAAGAAATCTGAAATATAGGAAGGAGATGAATAAAAGGCTAAGCACTCCCCAGGGCTCCCTTCTTTCCAATGCACTTCATACTCAGGGAACCACATTCTTTCTTAGAACTGTTTTTATGTTATTCTGTAAAGTAAATTTATTAGTAAGTTCGCTAACTGGGAGGGCCGAGTGAAGATCCAGCAGCAACGCGTGTGAGACAGTACCAAGCACACACAGGAAAGAGAAATACATAAGTTCACCAAACCATCAAACGGTTTCCATAAATGTTCAACATCCCAGGAGCTACAGACCCAAAGCAATAGCCTGCTAAACCAAACCACAGTTCCTTTGCTGAGGGGTACTGTGGCTGCTATGGGAAGGTTGGGAAGAGTCTAGATTTGAGTCCACACAACATGGGACCTTATTCTGAGGACACATCTCCTCACTGACGGTTAAGGCCATTTTAGAAAACACTTTACTTCAAATGTTTTAAACGGTTTAGTGATCTACAATGAGCCAATTCCAACTGATTTTGCATTTATAGGCTCAAATTTAATTCTGTTGTGAATTTTTTCTGTGGATGTTTCTGAAAGACACTCCATTTTCCTCAGATTACCAAAGTCCTTGGCCAAAAGCAAGGAATCCAGCCAGCAGCTATGCTGCTAAGCATGAAATCCTTTACCATAAGCTAAAATCGGCTAGATTTGGATGAACATTTCACTTCCAAACTATCTGAAAGCACCTGTAATTATCCAGTTTAAACTAGATAGAAGGGATCCAAAACAAAGATAGAGATTATGTTTTATTTGCAAAATTGAAATAGATCAGTGCCCCTCAACAAAGACTTTTAAATTGAAAGTTTAAAAAAGGGAATTTTCACAGGCTTCATAGCCAAGAGTACAGGAGCACAGCCACATGTTTTGAGGACTGAGACTCAGGGTGACTGACAAAGTCCATCTACTCATTCACTCAACCAACACTTATTCATTCAACCAACACTCAGGGCTAAGGAGGTGCTAAGCTCAGTCATTGGCTCCAGCAGTGAGCAAAGCAAGGACCTTGCATGGCACCAATGAAGATAGACAAGTGCACAAATGTCACATCCTACCAAGCACTGGCCAAGACAGATAACAGTTACAAGAGAAAAAGAGCAGAGAAAGATGGTAGAGAAGACTTGGAGCCTCTGTGAACTGAGGGAGCAAACCAGCTCCACATAAGGAACTGTCTAGAACATGGACTGTTTTGTTCAGCATGCAAAGGAAAGCACCAATGAGAGGCATAAATGGTTTTATCTGGCATTCACGAGCAGTCAGTCAGCTGGTTGCATGCCAACAAGATTGCAGACACTTACAAATGGAAGTCAGGATAAGTACTGCAATAGCATAGCACTATTCAAAGGTAGGGACAGAGTATTTTCACAGAAGTCTTAGTGGTAGAGGTGAATGGCCCAGTTAAGACGATTGCATTTGGAAACAGGGTTCCCCACACCCATTTATTCATATATTAAATGAATTTAATTAAATATCTAGTCTTTAGTAGACCCTAGTAGCAAACATAATCTGCATAAGAATTCAACCCCTGGATAAGACAAAGTTGTAAACTCAGTAGGGTATGGAAATGCCACAGCAGGGACGCTCAGGACAGTACAGGAGAGCAGGAGGAGCCAGCCTCACCTAGGAAGTAAACGAGGTCAACTGAGGGGTGGCCATGTGTCAGTCATGATAGGAGAAGGCAGGGTTGAAACTGCAAAAGTACAGAATGACAGATGACAGAGAACTAAATAGAAATCTATACTGTAGTAGTTCTCCACCTGTGGGTCATGATCCATTTGGGGATCAAATGACCCTTTCCCAGAGATAGCCTAAGGCCACCCAAAGCACAGATATTACGATTCATAAGAGGTGCAAAATTAGCTATAAAGTAGCAATGGTTGGGGATTACCACAACATGAGGAACTGTCCTAAAGGGCCTCAAGACAGTACTATGAAGATTGACAACCACTGCTCTAGTGTCTAATGTGTACAATCTAAGGAGAAAAAAAAATTAAAGTGATTCTGAAACATAAGTGCAGCGCAACTTCTGAATAGTGTCAACAACCCATGTGGATTCTTCCTCTTACACATTATAAGGAACTGCTATGGCTTACAAATAAGGTGGGACCCCAAAGGTATGCTTTCTGGGTGCTACATCTAATTAATCACTGGGAGGTAACTGTGTTGTGTGAGCTTAACCTAACGAGTGGCTATCAATGAATGCTTCATTTGATGACATTGTTAGGAGGCAGTGGAAAGTTTGTGTTGGCTCCTGAATCCCACAAGGAGGTCACTGGAGGTGAGCCCTATTCTGTCTCCTTTCTGTTACTCCCTTTTGCTTAAGGTCTTCCATGACATAAACAGCTTTCCTCCACTGTGACCTCTATCCATGATGTTTCTGCTTATCTTACATGAGCCTAAAAGCAATGGTGTCAGCTAACCATGAACTAAAACTTTTAAAATGGTGAGACAGCCAGAATATATCTTCTCTCCTTTACCATCTTTTTCTTGGGTCTACTTCAGAACAATGAAGAAAACTGACCAGTACAGAAAGCAAAGATTTGTCTCAAGTAAATAAATTACCTAAGCAGGTTTATATTGGAGAGTGGTAAGTCTGAACATTGTGGAGAAATAGATCGGGAGAGAAAAACCTTCATTTTAATGAAGACCTGCAAGAAAACTTGGAGAATGTTGTGAGAAAAGTAATCAGCTATGATGACTAACATGATTTCGAAACATCTTACAGCATTAAAGAACTAAGGAAAAGAGCAAAGAATTGAAGGGCAGGGTCTGCATATAAAACTGGAACATAGGAAATAGGAAAGAAGAATCCAGAAATACCTTCTGACCTGCCAAGAGTGGCTCTGATTTCTTGGCCTCAACAGAGATTGAGTGAAGTGAAAACATGGGACACACCTGCAGTGTACAGGAAGCTGCTGTCCATTACACGTTCAATATGAGGGAGAGCCACAGCCGATCTGGCCTTTGCACGGCTTTAGGATCCACACTCAAATCCATGGTTTGGGTCAGAAATCTCTTGGGTGTTATAAGGACAATACCACAGAGAAAGCATCAGAAACAACCCCATGGTCATGGTTACTCTTCAGTGGATTTAATGGAAACGCACCTCTGTGTGTCTATGAGGATCTTTCTGACAGGTTTAAATGAAGAGAGAAGACCTGCCCTGAGTGTGAGTGGGTGGCATCACCCCATGGGCAAGGATGCAGGACTGAGTGAGAAGGAGAAAACAACTGGGTGCCAGCATCCATGCTCTCTGCCTCCTGTCTGTGGATACAATGGGACCAGACATCTCACGAGCTGTAAGGTCCCCACCAAGAGTGACCTTAGCCTCAAACTGTAGCCAAAATAAACCCTCCACTTCTTCTAGGGTATTTGTTCACCGCAACAAGAAAAATAGATGATCTCATCACTAAACCTGGAAGTATAAGAGGCTTTCCAAGGTCACCAAAGTCACCATAGCTGCTTCATGTCACACTGAAGAACTCTTAGACAGGACTGAGGGCTTGCAAAGAGGGAAAAATCTCTCTATTTGCATTTGTCTTGTCTTTACCTACAAAACTCAAACAAACCGAACAATAAATTACCATGAGAGAAGCAACTGCTAAATACGGCTATCACTACCCTGTGTCCATAGTAAAACCAGTACCATACTATAAAAGAAGTCATTATCTAAGGCAATGACATATGTGGAAATGCCAGGGAATAAACGTAGTAGAACCCTAAAAGGCCACGTGCCAGCACCAGGCCATCTGCTTCCGACTGTCGGCACCAAACGCCTTGCTGTCCTCCCAGGACGTCTCACTGAGGGCTTGCCTACTTCAGAAAAACCTAAACACAAAACACACAGGTGGGTGTACACAGAGAGAAAGGTAGGTCCAGTCTGCAGTAGGGAAAAATGGGCAACATACATACATTAATCCAAAATTAAATTACAATTTTATGATCCCTATAAAAATCTCAACAGAGTATTTCCTGGCGTTAAATGAGCCGATTCAAGGTTTATAGGAAAATTATGAAAAAGAAGAACAACAAAGGGATATGCAAATGTTAAAAGAGCATATGAAGTTCTACTAAATAAAAGCAAGGCTCTGTACCAGTATATGGGTAGAAAGTATCAGTGACATGATTTATAAAGACAACCGCCACGCCTGCCTGCACCTCATCTATTTATAGCCACAGAGGGCATAAACAACTTTTGTCATTAACAATTTCTATTTGTCGCACTCTTGCCTACACTACATATTGTTAAAAACCATTAAATATGAAATATTGCTTTTAATTCATTTTTTATTTTTGTATTTTAAAGATTTTTCTATTTCTAGAATGTGTGTTGTCTTCGTTCATACTAGAAGAAGTTGAAATCCAGGTCATAGACAGTCTTTCCTAACTAAAAATCTATAGGAATTCATCACCTTTCTCCTATAACCCACATGGCATCATCATGCACTTTGATTTACATAACAAATAAATAATAATAAATAAATATATAAATAAATAAATAAAAAGTTCATCTACTTGGAGTTTTCTGTGGTGCACTGCAAAATGTATGGGTTCAATTTTATCTTTTCCTAAACTTCTGATTCGTTTGAGTAGCCTCAAAATCAATCTCCATAATTCTTACACTGATCCTTAAAGATGTGAAATAGTAGTTCTCAACCTTCCTAATGCAGCGATGCTTTAATCCAGTTAGTCGAGTCATGATGCTCCCAAACCACAGAAGTGTTTTAGTCGCTACTTTGTAACTGTAATTGTGCTGCTGTTTTAACATAATATAATATAATCATAACATAAATATCTGTGTTTTCTGATGGTCTTGGGCAACACTTGTGAAAAAAGTCATTCAAGCCCAAAAGGGTCACAGCCCACAGGTTGAGAACCACTGCTGTAACATGACATCAAACATAAAACAGCTTCCTGTCTAGCCTTATGCAACCTGGTTAGAAAAAAAATCACAGTCATTGGCTTTGTATTCGTCATCTCCAATTCAGGTTCTCCCATCCATAAATATGCCCGCTCATACACATGTGAATGGCATACAGCCAACTTTATCCACCATGACATATTAGTGAGAGCAAAAGCCAGTAACAAAAGAGATAGATACCAGGAAACAGGCCCGTGCAAAATCTCCGAAGATGAACTTATTGAAACAATAAAGGATTAAGGGCAGTAATGAGAAGAAAGAAGCCTAGACTTTTCTGTGAGGATCGAGGAAGATAGAAGTTCTATATATTGAAATCTCCGACACCAAAAGGAAAACAATATTTGGAAACATAATAAATGGTATGCTATAGTATACTATGTAGAGATATGCAGGCTTGTTTAAAGGTGATGTCTGAAAGAGCAATATTAATTTAGGATGATGTGATATTTTAAAACAAAAAGTAGAAAAAAATGTCCCTGAAGAGTAGTATATACATTCTGAAAAACAAGACCTACAACGAGACTCCACAGAAAAATTAGCATTTACAAGTGAGAAAAACAGTGGCCAAGCAGACAGACGTGATAAGAGAAGGCAGTGGCCAGGGTGTGGAGCATAGGAAGAGGAGGGTGGGCTGCCTTACAAGAATAGTTTCCACCGTGTAAGACACACTCATCCAGATAGCTGCCACGAGGTATCTGCTTGTGGTTCATTTTCTAGTAGTGTACACTTAAGACCCTGTCAAAAGGGACGGTCTCGTACACAGCCTTTAAGTCATACACAGAAAGGAAAAAAAAAGAGCAGGGTAGGGGATGAAGAAACCAGGTAATGAGTCAGATTGTGAGGGCCAGGAAGATTTTCTAAGGTGTTCCTTTCCAGAATGAAGAGTGAATCACGGGTTAGAATTCTGTGTAGAGTAGCACGCAGCTCTTGAACTTGTCAAGGGAGCTCTTGAAAGGCTGAAGAGAACAAAAGCGCCTTTTGGCTTTCAGGAAGAGAGCTTAGGTGTGCTCAAGACACTGTGGGGTGGGGCAGTACTAGGAAGTGGAGAGAAGCTGACGGGTGGAATGTCAAGAGAGTACCTGAGTGTATGAGAAAGAGGGGACACATAGGGAGCCGCACCCCTGAAAAACTTCTTCAGCAGACATGGTGCTTAGTTACTCTATGCTTTTCTCACACCTGAGGCTGAGGTTTAGAACAAACTCATGGGACTCACGTTACACTTTCCTGCTTGAAAGCAAAATAAGGGGAGCAGCCAGAACACCCCCATCCCCATTCCTAGACTCAAGAAACAGGGCTCTACTTATTCACCCACAGCATTTGTTTCTCTTAAAGGATCTTGGGTTTGCACGGGGCAGTGCTATATCAGGAAGACTAAGCATACCCCTTTCTTTCAAAGAATAAGGTCCTGTGATATAAAAGGAAGTAGCATTGTCCCTCATTAGGTATCAACCAAAGGTCACTCTTTGTCATCAGCAGAATATTTTGTGACGATTATTTGCCCCAGGCTCAGTTTCTTTAGCCATAAAATCCTGACTGCAAGACACTGGTCCCAACCTGTGTTTATGAATAGCCTCTGGGAATTCTGATCGAAAGTTTAGACCATTCCTTCCTTGGGACTTCCAGTAACCAATCACATTTTCAGTAATTAGAAATGCAGGAATTCCTTGTGAACAGAGACATGGAAGAGGCCAGGACCCTTGGAACCCCTCACTTCCACACACTTAGGTTCCCTGGGTTCCTCCAGGCTTCCTTCAAAGCCAGCTTGAACCACTGCTGCAGGCTAAGGGCGAAAGGGCAATATCAAATTGGTAGCTATTTTGCACCTAGCATAGTGAACTTTTTCTTGGGATATTCTTTTCCCACACTCCCCAACGGTCTAGTCACTCCCAGAGGTGAATTCTTGAGTAGTTCCCTAGGGAGATCTAGTCCTGTCCTCAATAAAACCATAAATTTGACTCACACCTCTGAGAGAGCTGAAAGTCCTGCCTGTTGAACTTCTTAAAGAAAGAATCTGAGCAGGAGTTGAGAAGAAAAATCCAAACTCCTTCTAGGACAAGATCTCAGGGCTTGGATGTTCATTTCCCAGAGATTTAGGGGATCAGTGATCACCTCGTGTCCACCCATCTAATTCCGGAAGAAAGTCCAGACTCTCTCCTTCATTCCAACGCAATTCTAGAATCCCATCCCAAGAAAGGAACCCTCAAAAGCAACAAGTCTTTTTTTTTTTTTTCTTGACCCCAAGGACACCACACTGGCCTTTGGTGTCCTTTGCCAGACAGCTGCCTTCACTCCGGGAGGCCTGCACCCAGGGCCTCCGGTGACCGTGCTCCAGGTCCCGGCACAGCCCTGGCGCACCCCGCTGTGTCCTGAGAACCCCGAGGCCAGGGTTTTGGCTGGGCGTCCGCGATCCGCCCCCGTCTCCATCCGCGCGCTCGCCAATTACAGCTCGCAGCCACACTCCCTCCCCTGCGGGACCTTGGTGCACCGGTCGCTCCGCTTCCTGCCACCCTCCTTCGCCGCCAACAACTGCTGCAGTTTAAGGTGTCCTGAGGCCGGGTGACCCCACCTGGGCCAGCCGCCCCGGCCACATGGCCCTCTCCCTGTCCCTGAGATGGTCCCGGGAGCTCACCGCGAGGGTCAACAGGTGTCCCAGGCCGAAGGCCGGGTTCCCGGAGCGCATAGATCCCGCAGCCGCCATGGCCAGCTCAAGGGGCAGGTCACCGCCCCGCACCCGCTGCGCAGAGGTGGAGCGCGCACAGGCGCTTTTCTCGCGCTTGTCTGATGCTCCCGCCTCGGTCCCCAGGGGCTTTTCCTCTGGCCGAGGGTGGAGCTCCGGGCAAGTCCAAAAGACTCCAATAGGCCACTCCTTGTTATTTTTCTTGAGTCTTCATGACTTTAAGAACTCAACCGGTGGGAACTCCCTCTGGCCTGGCCGCCACCCTTTCACCTGTGCTAGGTATTTCTCACCAGCAGACGCCACCTATATGTCCCTTGTCACCCCCCCACCCCCAACCCCGCCCCGGATGGCGGTCTAGCAGGATTAACAGCTGGACCTGCCCAGCAGAAGCCCTGACTGTACTAAGATTCACAGGGGAGCTCTGGCCCTGGCCCCGCCCAGAGCACTGCCCACTGCTGGCGGAGTTACCTGGGGGGTAACTCCCAAACCCACAACTGCCCTGGATCAACTGGCTGAGTAACAGCTGCCTGAAGCCAGCCTGATAAGATGTGGACTCAAGGGACATTCTATTGTGTAAATCAAAGTCCCACGGACGTGTAAATAAGGTTCTAACCAGAGTTCCATCCTAAAAGGTCTCGAGGTTCAGAAAATAGATTGACAGTGACACTGGTTCTGTAATTTAGGGAGAAAAAGCAAGAAAGGAAGGTGGAGAGGAAGATAGGGAGGGAG
>JADRCD010170021.1:1312-14460 GCA_019843815.1 Montemys delectorum | reverse complement strand
GGGCAGTATGTCAATGAACTGGGGTAGTGGCTCACAGTCCTCACAGTATGGCTGACATATGGGCAGTAGGATTTTCTGTTCTGTAGTAGACCAAACTGGCTTCAAATGTGAAGAAAGCCTCCTCCCTCAGCCTCCCAAGTGCTGGGATTAGAGGTATGTGCCACCAAGACATGTCTATGATATGACATGATGAGAAACAAAAAGGTCAATATTGTGCAAGCTACTCCTCAGACTATCCATGTCCTCATCTGTGACACGCATGTAGGGCGCCTTCTGTTGATTGTCATGAGTACCAATCAAACAGTGCCCAAAGGTTCCAGCAGGTCCTAGGCACCACTAAACTCCTAAGCTCCCAGTAACTAACTTTTTATATCCTATAGTGCAACATACAGTCTGGATGGATAGATTATAGAAAACACAGGCCTCTGGTGGATACTAGAACATACAGACTGAGGAGAATATAGAACATACAAACCTCATGGATGGTAATAGAACATACAGACCTGATACAGTATAGAAGAATGGACAAGACAGTGGATTTACCTTGTTTGTTTATAGCTCTGGGGGTGGAACCCATGGTCTTATGCACGCTAGGCAATCCCTTTACCAGAGCTGGGTGTCCTCAGCTTTCCATCAAATGTAAAATTCTACTCCTCATATGCAATCCATAAGCACTGATTTTTTTTTTTTTTATTCCTTTGGTGGCCAGTCTGAAAGTCTGAGAGATAATTTGGTGGGGACATTAGTGCCCTAGCACCCGTCTCGGTTACATGGTGACCAGGTTGTGTTAGGGAACAGAAGGGACAGGGCCACAGCTGGGAGCTTACTCCTTAGAAGTCGACTGCTCTGCAACATTAGCTCTTCTCTCCGGAACCTCTCTGGATCCAGTTCTGAGTAGTCCCAATTGTTATAGCTCTGTGGGCAAGGATACGTCCCTGAAAGAAGCCAAAAATGGTGATGGTCATTTCCACCAACAGGAATGGAGCAGGACAGGGGAGGCAGAGAGAGACTCCTGCTGCTTACAGGGAACCTGAGATCTGCTGCCAGCAGAGTCCCGGCCTCCTCTCTAGAGGCTGTGTTCACCTGCAGAATAGGGACAATGCTACCTGCCCCACCATCTCCCACTGCCTGCTTGTGTGACTCTGTGACAAGGGTTAATGGAGATGCTGTGGTTGCCCTGTTTCCTTGCCTCCCCTTGTTCTTGCTGACCATAAGCTCCCCTGCCCAGGGGCAAAGGTGGAGGCAGTCATGTACCAGTGTCACCAAGGCCTCCTGGCAGCAGTATATGAGAACTCAGTGAAGGTCTCCTTAACACAGTGCCATGCTAAGTTCAGCACCAGAAAGATGCTTGCAAGGGTCACTAGAGAAGGCTGAGATAGTGTGTAAGTCTGCTGCCTCCCCCAGACAATGTAAACGGGCAGAAGGTGATTGGCTAAGAAAAAAAAAGGAACAAGGAGAAGAAGCAGTAGGAACAGGGTGGGAAATGAGAGGCCAGTTGCTACCGTGACTCAAGACCTGGCTTTGGAAGGAAACAACCCTAGGTCTAAAACATGCCCCATGACCACCACCACTTGTTTAGAGGCTGGATGGATGTACAGCAAAGAGCTGACATGGCAGGCCCAAGGTTATTGACCTTAGAAAGACCTGCTAGCTGGTTGGCCCTTGGCTAGAGTCTGGGAACACAGTGGGGAAATAGTTCCCTACATTGACATGAAAGTATATCTAGTAAGTGAGCTAATGTTACTGGGCAGACAGAATATACAGTGTAGTTTAGCTGAACACCAGCCTTCCAGAACATCAATACCAGATAACACAGAGCTATCTCCATGAAGACCCTGAATGCAAACCCTGGCCACCTCTCAGAGGTGCTTCTCCCAGGCAGAGCCTTCACACACTAGTAGCTATGTCTCCTGGCCAGGCAGATAAATGCAAATGCAGATAAATGCAAATGCGCTCTGTGGAAGTCCTTGGGGAAAGGAGGGAGTGAGCACCAGGCAGCTTGCACAGGGATCCTCCAAAGCATGCCCCCCTCCCCTCCCCGCCCCTCTGTGATCCAGCCATGCTTCCTTACAGAACCTGTACTGCCTAGCCATTGTGACAAAGCTCCTTAGGAGGAAGTGACTTTGTTGCCCTTCCTTACCTAATATAAAATGTAAAAGTCTCCTGTTTCGCACTGTATCTAGTCAACAGAAACCTCACGATAAATAGCAGCATTCAGTGTCCTCACGAAGACTCTGGGCTAGGGTAGAAAGGTTAGGGGACAGGATGAAGAAAGCTGGGAAAGCTACTGTGGAGCTGGCGGGGTATCAGCCTGCTCTGTGGTCCATCAGCCCGTGGCACATGGGTAACAGGGCCATATTGATGCTTCAGCTTCCTGGGAGAGAATGCCTTGCTCCCTGCAGATGTGGTGGGGTACAGATCAGGCAACTGTGTCTGAGCACAGACTACAATACAAGGAGAGAGGAATTTGGGCTGCAGCTCAATTCCCTCACATTCTCATCCTCTCTCTCTCTATCCCTCCCTCTCTTTTGATCCCTTCCTCCCTCTTCTTCTCTGGTGTTCTAAGATGGGTCTAAGGTACTATGAGACCTGAAACTTCCCATGTATCCCAGGTTGGCCCAAACTCATAGCAATCACCCTGCTTCTGCTTCTCAAGTGCCAGACAGCAGGTATGAACCGCCATGCCCGCCCGGCTTAAACTTTATAGTTCATTTTGGCGGCTGGGTTTGATTGTTTTGTTGTTTTGTTTTGTTTTGTTTTTTTGAGGGTGTGGTCCTGTCACAAGTCCAGGCTGCCTTTGAGCTCGAAAGATCCCTGCTTCTCAAACACTAGGGTTGCAGGCACTTAGCACCAAGCTTAGACTCTCTACTGTTAAGGAGGGAGAGCCGTCTTAATGGACAGTGAGTGCTAGGGAGCCGAAAACACAACCAGCCTCTTGCTCCAACTTCTTGCCCTTGTTGGGAGGAACCCCCAACCCCATCTCACCTGAAATCCACAGGTCCATGGTGTTACAGATCTCTGACTTGAATTCGTGGGTGTTGAACCAGGACTGGGGGAAGCAGCAGCAGAAACTGGTGTACATAGCTTTGCTCAGAAGTGAAGAGAGTCTCTGAGAGGGGCAGAGCTCAGTGTCAACCCCAGTGTCCCTTCCCCCAGAACAGAACCCTGGCTGAGGTAAGGATCTGTGATCAAACTCCTTCCCAATACCAGGCTGCCTTCATCTCTACCTTGGGCTACCTCCCCGCCCTGGTGTCACTGAGGATGCTCCTCAGGAACCTTGTTCTGTGCGACCATCAGCCACCACTGTACCCCCAGCCCCAGCATGCCTCTATAGTGGTCTATCGCTCAGTGCTTCTGCGATCTGCCCAGAGCACACAGCCAAGGAGATAGCAAGATCTGAAGATGTAGCCACAAAGATACGCATGCACCTCTCAGCTACCATCTGCCCAAATAGGATCAGTTTTGTTTTGCTTTGTTTTGAGACAAGGTCTCCCTATGCAGCTTAAGAACTTAGGAATATCATCTTGGGCTGGAGAGATGGCTCAGCGGTTAAGAGCACTGACTGCTCTTCCAGAGGTCCTGAGTTCAATTCCCAGCAACCACATGGTGGCTCACAACCATCAGTAATGGGATCTGATGCCTTTTTCCGGTGTGTCTGAAGACTGCAACAGTGTACTCATATACATAAAATAAATAAATCTTTAAAAGAGAGAGAGAAAAAATAATCTCTCAGCCTCTTGCCTGAATGCTGGAATTACAGGTGTGAACCACTATACAGGCTTAAAGGGGCTCCTCTCCTCTGCTCTGCTCCCCTCTCGTCCCCTCCCCTCTCCTCTCCTCTGCTCTCGTCTCTTTGCCCCCTCGCCCCCTCCTCTTTGTGTGATGCTGTAGGCTGAGCCTAGGACTGACCACACTGCGAAGCTACAGCCCCAGCCCCAATCACTACTTTCATTTCCATTGGTGGAGGGTGTGGCTAGACTTTTTTGCTTCTCCCTGCTTCTTCCTTGGTGAATTTCTCATTAAGTACTTTATCCATGAAGCTATGAGATAGCTAATTTTCTAAAAGTTTGCCTTAGACTTGAGTGTGTTTAGGAAAGTATACAGGATCCCCCTGACCTGGAAAGATGGCTGTGAGCACCCTGTGGGTGCTGGGAACCAAACCCATGTGTTTTGCAAGAGCAATAAATGCTGTTAATGGCTGAGCCATCTCTCCCGTGCCAAGATCTCTAATTCTTCTTGCTCGTTTGTAAGAGTTCTTTGTGCTGTGTGGCGTCCACGTCACCAGGAGCTGAAGAGTTGGGCTAGTGATTGAGAGCTCCTGCAGAAGACCCAGGTTCAACTCCCAGAGCCTATGAGGCAACTCACAGCCACCTGCACCTGGATCCCGTGCCCTCTTCTGACCTCCAAGGGCACCAGGTGTGCACGTGGTACGCAGACATACATGTAAGTAAAACACTCATATACATTTAAAAAACACGAATCTAAAAAAATATGTCAGCAGTATTTTCCTATAATTTGTTCTTTACATCTTAATTTTGTGTGCAGTAGTTTTTAAAAACCCTATATTAATGGCTGGGCGTAGTAACACGGGCTTATAATCCTCTTGAAGATTTTGAAGCAGGAGGATGGAAAATTTGAGGCTACTCAGCACTACATATCAGTTTGAAGCTAGACTAGGCTAGAGTGAGACCTTGTTTCAGAAAAAAATTATACATACACACACATACACACATACATACAAACATACTCATACACACACACACACACACACACACACACACACACACACACACACAGTGTGGATATAGTTCAACCTATCAGTCATTTGCTTAATGGCTACTTTCCCTGGATCACCTCTACATTGTCCTTACTCATCAAAAAATTATCTATTGACATATTTTCTTCCCTTTAATATTCTTTAGTTCAGATACACACAAAAGGTATACGTGTGTTTACACTTCTCGTTTTAACATTACAAGCTTATTTACATACCACAGAAACATGAACTAAAATAGCAAAGAGGCTAGAAGGAAGGATGGCTCAATGGTTAAAAGCACTGATGATTATTCCAAGAGACCCAGGTTCGGTTCCCAGCACCCACATGGCAGCTCCTACCTGGCCGTAAGTCCAGTTCCAGGGAATCCAATGTCCTCTTCTATCCTTTACTCGCACTATGTGCATGTGGCACATTCTACCCAGGCAGTGCACCCACACATAGAAAATAAAAAGGGGTTAACTCTTTTGTTGTTGTTGTTTTGTTTCTAGACTGGGTTTCTCTATGTACCCTTGGCGATCCTAGAACTCACTCTGTAGACCAGGCTGGCCTTGAACTCAGAGACCTACCTGCCTCTGTCACCTAAGTGCTGGGATTAAAGGTGTGCGCCACCACCATGACCAACCTAAGGGTTTTGGTGATAGTTTTTTGGTTTGGTTTGGTTCGGTTCAGTTTGGTTCGGTTCGGTTCGGTTCGGTTTGGTTTAGTTTTGATTTTGTTTGGTTGGGGGCAGAAATTTTGAGATAGGGTTTCTCTGTGTAGCTCTGGCTGTCCTGGAACTCAGAGAGATCTGCCTGCCTGTGCTTCCCAAATGCTGGGATTAAAGGCATGTAACACCCCACCCAGCTAAGGTTTTGTTTTGTTTTGTTTTGTTTTATTAGATGTTTTCTTTATTTACCAGCTAAGGTTTTAATTCAAAAAAAAAAAAAGAAGAAGAGAAAAGTGGAATCTCATGCCCTTACTCCTCAGAGGTAACCATTGCTAAGAAGTTGGCAATATGCCTTTAATCCCAGCACTTGGAAGGCAGAGGCAGGCGGATTTCTGAGTTTGAGGCCAGCCTGGTCTACAGAGTGAGTTCCAGGACAGCCAGGACCATACAGAAAAATCCTGCCTCAAAAAAAAAAAAAAAAAAAAAAAGGAAAAAGAAGAAGAAGAAGAAGAAGAAGAAGAAGAAGAAGAAGAAGAAGAAGAAGAAGAAGAAGAAGAAGTTGGCAATATTTCCCAGATTTTTTGTCTATTCCTGGGTGTGCATGTGTGTGCTTGTTCATCTAACAGTGCGTCTCCTAACCATGAGGATACACTGAGAACTGCATCAACAGATGATGTCATCATCATGGGAACACCCAGACTGTATTTATACAGACTATAATGGCTTGTCACCTCTAGGTGATACAATCTCATGAAACCACTGCCAGAGATTGACCTATTATGAACTCAATTGTTACGAAAATGTGTGATTGCTATATATATACACATAGTTTTAAAACATTGAGTCTAACAACTTGGTTTTTTTTCCCCACCACCCAAGATGTATTGTTTCCTCTTCCCCGTGAGTACAGGACTCAGCCATACTTCTTCACAATGATTAAATTATAAGCCAGGGCACAAGTACTTATGACTCCTTTATGGAAGGCCTGTTTGCGGCATTCTCTTGCCAGTAAGGATGCTTTCTGAGTAGTGTGTGACACTCACCTTTAAGAGTGCCTCTTCATAATGGGACCGACACATTTTGAACAACAGGGAGGCGTAATTTTGGGCTATTCGGTCAAACAGCTTTTTCTGGATCTCCTTGTCTGGCTGCCGGGTGAGAGACACACAGAGAATCACTAGTGGCTTTACCAGGTAACCCCAGGCTGGCCTCAAACAAGCACCACCACGCCCGGCATGGGTCTGCGGCAACTCAGGGGAAGCATCGCTCTCACATCTGAAATCTTAAGCTACAGAGAGCTGACCTCATATGCTTTGGGGAACAGGCCGCTCTTCTGCTGTCCATATTTACAAAGCACGTACGGAGTGTTAGTGAAAGGAAGTGAAGTAATAAAGTGAAAAACAGAGTTCTGGGAATATAGAAATAAAGTTTCACAGTAAAATAAGGGAGCCATGTTCCAACTCCTGGAAAGCAGCAAGCAGTGTGGAAACAAAGTTTTACAGTACCAAGCAGCAGCTTCAGCCATCTGACTAAGTGTTTTCTGAGAAGCACTAAGAAGCTGTGTTCCAGACATAGCCAATGATATGCTGTAAAAACAAAGTTCTGGTGGTCAGGATTTTGAGTCAGAATGACCAGGCTAAGACCAACCAAAACAAAAATAACTGGTGGTCGCAATGACGTTAAGGTCCACGAAAACAAGATTAGCAATTCTTGGAATAACCCCCAACCCCTTCCTGTGGTGAATTTTGAAAAAGACCACAAACTGTCACCCTGACCTTGCTGACGACAATCCCCCTACCACCTAGTTCCTAAGTCCCTTCCCAGGGACTTTTAAAGGCCAGGTGCAGAGCTGGATAGGAAAGTTGGCTGACTACGTCAAGAACAGCCCCCAAGCAAGCCCACCAATGCCTGATGAGATCCTTTGTCCTGTGTTCCACCAACCAGAGTAAGCTAGCTAGCCCTGTTGCTGAGGACTGCCCTCTGCAAGGTATAAAAGATGTGTACATTCTGAGTTCCGGGTTGTCTCACCTTGCACGGCTGAGCAACCCCACACGTGTAGACCAATAAACCTCATGTTACTGCAGCGATCTATCGTCAATCTGTGTTCTGTAGGTATGCACCTGAGCTAAGACTCTCTGGGGTCTTACAACAGAAATACCTAACTCTGTGCTGGGCCCAAGTTTTCCCCTCACCCCTGCCCAGAACCAGCTACTTAGCAGAGACAGTCTATTCAAGGGCAGGGGAACAGGAGGGTACTAGGTTAGCCCTGCCTGGGACCTGCTACTTAGCAGAGGTTGTCTATTCAAGCTCAGGGGGCTGCAGAGCAGTGGGTTACACTTGAAGTTCAGGTACATGAGAGGGGCCAGAGGAGGGAGGTGACAGGCTGAGTCTGAAGAGGTGACTCATGGGACTGAAGGGGCTTGTTGCTCATGTTAACCAACCAGGACTCTGTTCCATAGGAAAGTGAGTTGAGTAAGGGAGAAAACACAGATACACATTTACCTGGTACCTTTCATGAAATAGCCACCAGAAACTGTCCAGCCATATGGCAACAAGAAAAGGCGAACACAGAAACTTCTCTAGTTCTCTGTCCGAACAGTAAGACTTGAAAAGAAAGGAAAATCGCATTATTAGTGTGGGTGTTGTTATTATTACTGCTGTTGTTCAAGACAGGGTCTCACTGTGTCACCCATGCCTGGAACTTCATTTTCTCTTAGCCTAGCTGGAATCTTTGAGCACACATCATTATCACAAAGTAAGAAGCAGAGGCCCCACAGTAAGAACACCGAGGGTACAGAGCTGAAAGGACTTGTCCAAAATAATACGGCAAGTGGTGGAGCCAGGACTGGGAACCCTTCCACCTACCTCCTTCCGTCTCAGCTCTGGACAGCAGCAGGTGCAAACTTCTGAGGTTACTATGCGAATGCAAAGGACAGAGCCCTGAGACTCTGCTGAATCAGTACAAAGCATGTAAGTAAAAAACTAAAGCAATTACTCACAAGCTCAGAGGAGCAGAAGATTTAGCTTGTGTTGCCCCACCATATAGAACATATATGTGCATATATAATGTATTACTGAATGCTGCCAGCGTGTCTACCACTGGGTCACACACCTTCGCTCTGTGTGACTCAGGAAGGACTGACTCAGCCTTAGCCAGGCAGCAGGAACGAAGGAGCCAGGAACGAGGGGGGGGGGGGGGGGGGGAGGCACAGGGGGAGGAGGCTGGCTTCGGGGAAAGGAGCAAGGTACACAGTAAGTTCAGCTGTCCCCAGAATGGAGGGGTGACTGTTTATGAGCTACCACAGCTGTTTAGGGGGACAGAGATTACGTAACCACAAAAGATGAAGAGGTCAGCTACGTGAATTCAGAGCACTGTGCGCCATCTTCCCTCTGCAGAACTCCGCACAGTTGTCTCCTGCCTCTGATGGTGCCTCTCATCTGCACCTGTGGGCACCATCACTCTGCCCGCTGCCGACACTCTCTCCACAGCTCTCAAGGTTCCTAGCCCAATCCTAGTTCCGCTCCACGCTGCCGTGTGTCCTGTCTACTGCTGTGTAAACAAGCAGCCGCCACCTTCTACTGCCACAGAGACAGATCCACTTGGCCTCTCGGAAACCATGAGCCAAAATAAAGCTTTCTCTCCTTAAGCGGCTTCTGTCAAGCATTTTGTCACAGCACTAAGAAAAGCAACTGGAAGAATCCCCCAGTCATGGCATCAAATTGGGAATCCACTGATGCATTAAAGAGGAAGGCAGCGCCCTCATGGCCAGTCACCTCGAAACATTCCACTAGGGAACAAAGTCTTGACACATGAGCCTTGCTGGGGAATACTTCACTCCCAAACCATACTTGTTTTGTCTGGAAAGTAACGGAAGTCAGGCTTACCGGAGCACCTCGGAGCAGCTGACAGAACAGCATACAGTCTGCAGACAGACATGTGTCCAAACATACTGGCAGGGCTGGCAAGAAGGCTCAGCAGGGTAAAAGCAACTCTGACAATCCTGGTGACTGAGTCCCATCCCTCCCACAGTGTCCTCTGGCTTCCACACATGTACGTGTGCGCATGGTCAGGGCAGAGCTGGCCCAAGGCAGGACCTGCCGCTTGCTCTCTCGCCCTTACCTTGCCACTCAGGGGATTTTTCTCAGACCGGATCACATTGCCCACCATGTCGCAGAAGTCCACACCGTTGGGTAGTTTGTTGGGCTTCATTTCATCAAATGGAGGGTGCTCGTGCAGCTCTGCGAGCAGATTCTTATCTGCTGTTTTCTGAAGAACAAAAGCATATGGGTTCCATCCTCTTGACAGTTTAAAACAGCCGGGTACTTTCCTTCCTCTTCTACATAAAGAGGGGGCAACAGTTTCATAGAGAGGAAAAGATGGATAACGTCAACAGAAGTCATCAAGACAGTTCCGTGAGTAAAGGTGCCAGCTGCTGAGTCTGGTGACCTGAGTTCAAGCCCTGGGACTCACAAGGTAGAACCAGAGATCTGACTTCTGTATGTTGTCCTTAGCCCTCCCTGTGTGTGCCATGGCATGTGCACCACCCCCCTGCACACATACACACAAAATAAATGTATTTTTTTTTTTAAAAAATGATAATTATTTCCTAAGGCTTTGGGCACAGGTGATCTGGATAGTATAAATAACCAACTTTTTTAAGGGTGGGTTAAATTAAAATTTTTGCAATGCTGGAGACAGAACCCAGGGCTTTGTGCTTGCTAGACCAGCACTCTACCCTTGAGCCACAACCCCACCCTGTGGTAGTGAATCTTGACAAGGTCGATGATGAGGTGGGACTTGTTGGCAGTAGGAGGGGGCTGGCCTCAGGCCAGAGAACAGAGTCGAAGGCGGTGCCTTTCCTTTAACATGCTGAACGACAGTCACCTCAGCTCCCTGCATGACTGCGTGACAGCGTGTCTGCATGACAGCGTGTCTGCATGACAGCGTGACTGCATGACAGCGTGACTGCATGACAGCGTGTCTGCAGAGATTGCTATAACCAGCTTGGCTGGTGAATGGAGCGGTGACATGGGAACTTGCTCCGTAGAAGGCACATGGGAGCTGTGTGGGACAGGTGGACTCTGCTTCTCGAGGGAGACAGCTCAGCTCTAACAGGATCAGACGCAGGGCTCTACAACCCTCCTGTTGCCGAGGCTGGGGTCAGCTCTGCCCTTTCGAGAGTGGCATGAATAATTCTAGAGTTAAAGTGTTGCCAGAGCGTTGAAAGAGTCAACCCCGCACTTTCTGTACGGATCACTAACTAGGCACCAAGTCGGAATTCCCTCAGGAGGAATAAGGCTGTTTTGTTTGTTTGTTTGTTTGTTTTTGTTTTTGTTTGCATAGTTGAGACCACTGGGAAAGCAACACGACACTCAGCTCCTACCCTTTTCGTGGAGAGCACTCTGGCATTCCGGAGCTCAGAGCCTTGGCAGGATATCGGTGGCTCTTCCTTCACTTTCTTGACTGAGAATGGAGGAAAAGTTAGAAGTGAGGGGTGGTGGTTGGACCTGCTCCTGGGAGCTCAGACCACTAGAGAGAGCTGCCAGGTGGCTAGCAGAAGCTTGGGCCTGGCCTATCTGGTTAGAGTTAGCAGGGAAGACCAGACGCTGTGCACTAGACAAGTTCCTGTCCCCTGAAGGACTCCCCTCTATCAAAAACATCTGATGTCACCACCACCAGCCACCTAGCAGATTGTCCCTCTATGATCCTATTCCTCCTTCCTTTCTTGTCCACTGTCAAGTCTGATGAAAGGCTAATGCAGAAGGACACAAAACCTATCCTCGGGTGGAGGAGGTGGGGCTGGTGAGATGGCTCAGTGGTTAAGAGCACGGAGTGCTCTTCCACAGGTCCTGAGTTCAAATCTCAGCAACCACATGGTGGCTCACAACCATCCATATGATGTGTCTTCTGGAATGTCTGAAGACAGCTACAGTATACTTACATATAACTAATAAATAAATCTTTAAAAAAAAAAAAAAAAGAAAACTATCCTCAGGTAGAACTCTGGATTTGAGATTCCTACTCAACTATATTATTTCAAAAAACTGAAAACAAAACAAAACAAAACAAAACAAAAAAGAAAACAAAAATACAAAACCCACTGGGGTCTACCTCAGTGGAGAGCGTGTGCTTGGTGTGTGCAAGGCAATGGGATCCATGCCTAGCACCATACAAAAAAGAAAGAAAGAAAGAAAGAAAGAGAGAGAAAGAGAGAAAGAGAGAAAGAGAGAGAGAGAGAGAGAGAGAGAGAGAGAGAGAGAGAAAGAGAGAAAGAGAGAAAGAAAAAAACAGCTAAAAAATATCCAAACTAAACAAAACTAAAAATAAAGTCAAACCCCACAAACACATGAGTTTAGGCTGAGAAAAGATTTTTGCCTCTGTCTCCTGGGCTGCCGTGAGTTTTTTCTCTTAAAGACTTCTTCTCCAACTCATAGTCCTCAATTGCCTTCAAAAACCAGAAGAAGAATAAGAAAAAAAAAAAAATAGGGTATTAGAGATTGACATAACCAGGGAAGAGGGCGGGGGTCAGGGACTGGAGCATTTTCCTTATTGGCACCCGCAAGCCTGGAGCAAAGTATGTAGCTAAGCCCCTCTCCTCTCCCAGCTGGTGGTAAGGACTTCGGTCACCCGTGTCACTGACAGGGTCCCATTGTGTGCTGCCGTGTGCTGCCAGCATGTCTCTCACACCTTTGCACTAAGCTGTCTTCCTGGCTCCACTTCAGAGGGGCACAGGATGATGCAGAAACAGGGTCTCGATGCACCCCACAGGTACACATATGCAGTCTTTCTCGGAAGGTGATAAGAATGCCTGCCTTCCGAGGTCCCTGGGAGGACCCGGGAGGACCCGAGACAAAGCGCATTGCTTGTCAGCTAAGGGGCTAGCGCTGTGCTTGGGTAGTTATCTATGCAGGTAGTGGTTGTATCTCCCAGCAGGAGGGATTCTCGGATGGCAGAAGTGGCCTTGCACTCAAGCCTGGGACATGAGGGCCTACGCAGACTTCTGTCCTGTGTACTCAACTGTCCCTCTGTGCTCATAAGCCTCAGCTGTGTCCCACGTGTTACAACTCATCTCATCCTTGGGAACGGCCTAAGGTAGTAGGTTATTGTCAAGCCTTTTACCAGATGTTGAGGATCAGGATCATTTCCTCAGAACTCAAGAGAACTCTCTAGAGTTTTAGACTGACAGTCTGACAGGAAGGCTCACACACCGAGTGCTCCCCTCCTCACATGAATGCGCATTTGCACGGAATCATTCCAGAATGTGTCCACGTGCTCTACTGAGAGTCACAACTTAACTCCAATCCCAGCTCAAAGGTGGGCTGGGGACCGATGCTAGTGGTCCCCTCCACCTTCATAAAAATGGCTTCACTTGTAGGAAAAGAGTAAGGACACAAAGAAATCCTGTCTTAAAGCACACAGAGAAAGAAAGAGAGAGGGAGGGAGGGAGAGGGGGAGAGAGGGAGATGGGGGGGGCGATCTAAGGAGTGAGGGAGAAAGGAAAGAGGAAAGAAAGAAAAAGAAGACAAGACTATGGGGCCAGCAAGATGGCTCAGCATATAAAGGTGACTGCCACCAAACCTGATCATCTTAGTTTGATTCCTGGGACCCACATGGTAGAAGGAGAGAATGGAATCTCACAAGTTGTTCTTTGACTTCCATATATATGCCATGGAATGCCTCTCTCTCTCTCTCTCTCTCTCTCTCTCTCTCTCTCTCTCTCTCTC
>JADRCD010170020.1:0-10077 GCA_019843815.1 Montemys delectorum | reverse complement strand
AAAAAAAAAAAAAAAAAAAAAAGGAATTTCAAATAAATGTTGTTACTGTCCTGTGGTAATTTTTCAATAAGGTCTAATCCAATCAATACTTCCCAGTAGTTTTTGAAAATCATTAACTCTTTAAGTTACCAGTCCTAAATTGCAATTTTTGAGATATAATACAGTCACTGTGAATTGTTTTTCCCAAATAATTTATTGGCTTACTATGTTAATTTTATCAGGGGCGATAATTAATCCATGCTGGGTCAATGCCTCAATCATATTTTTCAAAATTAATTCAGTTAAATCCTTTGTTTTTTCTACTATAGGAATATCATCCATTTAATGTAAAATAAAGGCCTTTTTATACTTAGCCCTAGTGGATCTTAAAGCTTGATCCACAAATTTCTGACAAAGAGTTGAACTGTTTTTCACACTTTGGGGGAGAACCTTCCATTGATACCTTTGAAATGGCCTAATCATAATTTTTACTTTCTCCTGGAACTCTGAATCAATCACTCCAGGAAAGTACTTCAAAATTTTTCTTATAATTTGAACTTGTCCCTATGATAAGACCAAAGGTGCCAGCTGATAGTGGCCCTTTAAATCCTGTATGTACTAATTGCATTCCCTCATAAAGAGAGAGTGTATAATCTTTGTCTACTGCAAGATCTAATCCTGCACTTACTGGTGTTGCTCTTGCTAAGCTTAAGATGTTAAACTCAGGGGCCAGAAGATTCAGTTTACTTTTACCTTCCTCTGTCTCCCTAGTTAGACTTTTTTTTTTTTAATTTCAAGGCAGAGGGTGTGCCCCTCACCCCATTTTTTGTCTCCTCATCTTTCAGAGGGGTTCCATCCTTAGGAAAAAATTTCGATTTACATTCATTCCTCTAATGCTTTCTCTTCTTACACCAAGGACATAGCCCCAGAGGTTAGCTTTACTTATTTTTATACTTTGAAATCTGCTCTTTTTTACAGTCACGGCTCATATGTCCTAATTGGTCGCAAGAAAAGCACGGAAGCCTTTTGGTTTCTGCCTCCTTTTAAGTTCTGAGCATAGGCGCTGAAACGTTGCCCTTGCATTGCTGCAGCAGAGGCCGTACCCTGGACCACTGCTGGTGAGGCATCTATACAGGCTTTGATGGAATTTTGCACAGTCCCTGTTTCTCTGATTGGTCTAATTAGTTCCTGGCAGAGAGTATTGGTATTTTCCCATGCAAGTTGTCTTAATAATATGTCCGAGCCCTCAGACGGAGGAAGCATCCTGCCTAGTGCTCCTTCCAATCTATCAACAAAGTCTTCTAAGGACAGGCTCCCTTCCTCTGGGAACCATGGACTGACTGACACTCAGTACAAAGCCATAAAAGGTTGCCAAACTCTGCTCTGATGTGTTAACACTTCAACTTTCTAACATAAGACTCAATCCTGCCCGGAACATGCCTCTGTTTTTGGACTGTGAATGTCCCATGGTTCTTACCTCCTCCTGGTCTTAACTCGATGTGTCTCTATGGAGGAGTCTGCAGCACTCTGACAAGGTCCTATCCTTACCTGAAAGAGTATTTTGAAAAAAAGAAGAGAGAAGCTTACCTGCCTCGGGCCCAACGTTGAAGCTCCAGCTGCCACGGACCACCCCAGCCGGGTATGGGAGTCCCTGGGATGTGAGTTCTCAGGGCCAGGTGTGTAAGGATTCAGTGATGACAAACAGAAATAAACACAGAGGCAGTTTGGATCTGAGTGTATTTTGCAGCTCTCAAACTGGGGATTTTATACACTAAAACCCAAACTTTGCATCTTTTACAAACTGTATCCACTGAAATAATCACAAATACCAACAAAAATCATTTGGTACAGTAAAGCACAAAAATATCTCTTAGAAAATGTTTCCAGTGAAACAATCACAAACAGAACAGGTATTATCACTATTAATATAAGTCAAAATATAACAATTTTAAAAGGATGGGGCAATCGTCCAAGGCTAGTGGCATATTTCCAAGATCAGGTTAAGAAATCTTTATGGTCAATGCTCTTCACCGCTGAGCTAACTCTCCAGCCCCATATGGTCAATTATTATTTAACATCTAACGCCTGATTCTTTATAAATCTTCAATGCATAAATTTAAACTATTTTCATTCTTTCTAATTAAGGCTTTCTTTACCATATGCCAAAACCTACCTCTGATGACACATGTGTAGCCATATGAAATTTTATTGTTGGAAAAGATTTTATCTATCATAATGGTTTTGTAAACGACTTAAAAAGTATAGCGTTGGTTTCCCCCGGGATAGGGTTATGTTATTGACCCCATCTCAAGGGATGGTTTCTTACCCATTATTCTTGCTTAAGATCTTGGCCTAGGCTACCAGGAACTTGTAAATAAGAAAAGGAATAAGAGAAAACAAAACATTGCCATGAGAACTACGGCTCAATACTTTTTCTCCAGCGAAGAGTTGCACAACTGGTTCCAGGAGGCCTCCCCCTTTTGAGGTCAACCACCTCAGTCTGTGGAACTGTCACACAGATCCTACTGGACATAGTGTGGCAGTGTTTTTGTTTGACCGGTTTCTCTCTGTAGGTCTGGCTGGCCTCAAACTCAGAATTCTGCCTGCCCTTGTCTCCCAAGTGCTGGAATTAAAGGTCTTGCAGGGCAAGTGAGGTGGTTTGGTTGGTTGTTTAGTAACAATTGCACTGGCTAGGTTTTTTTTTTATGTCAACTTGACCCAGAGAGGAGGGAGCCTCAGTTGAGAAAAGGCCTCCAACTGTATGCAAGCCTGTATGGCATTTTCTTAATTAGTGATTGATGGGGAAAGGCATGGCCCATTGTGAGTGGTGCCACCCCTAGGCTGGTGGTCCTGGATTCTACAAAAAAGCAGGCTGAGCAAGGCATGAGGAACACGCCAGTAAGCAGCACTCTTCCACGGCTTCTGCATTACTGCTTGCCTCCAGGTTCCTGCCCTGACTTGCTCCGATGATGAACGCTGATGTGGAAGTGTGAGCAAAATCAATCCTTTCCTCCCTGAGCTGCTTTGATCACGGTGTCCCTCACAGCAATAGTAAACCTAATACGAAGATCGACTGAGAGCATATTGATGGAGTTTGTATGTTTTGATGTGTTAGCCTTACTTAGTTCATTGAACAATTATGGGTCTGAGATTGTGGCTCAGTCAGTAGAGCATGCTAGAAACCCTGAGTCCAGTCATCACTACTGCACAAACACGTTTATAACCGCAGCACTCATCGTTCAAACCTATTCTTTTAAAAAACTGAGTTCAAAGATAACCAAGGTGGTTACATGAGATCCCATCTTAAAAAAAAAAAAAAACAATAAAAAAAAAACACCAAACTAAAGAAAACAAAATCTCAAACCAGTCTGTGTGAGTAAGTATGGAGCTGGACATACTTCAGAAGCTAGAAGAAAATCTCAGCTAGAAATATAAACTTAGAAATCACTCAATGATGGGTGCTGTGAAGGGCCCCAGTGGATGAAATCTCCAAGGGACTGAGTTTGAACAGGAAAGGCCTAGAATCTGAAAGTTCCACAGGCACTCAGTGTTAGAATCTAGCAAACTCTGACATTGATAAGAAGATAGTACGAAAAATTGAGATTTGTCTTTAAATCCAAAAAGGCCTGAAGGATGAGCAATCTGTGGGAATGCTAACAAGTCTTATTGGGGATGAGCCACCCAGAGATGCTGATTTAAGTGTTAGACAGTTCCACTTTGAAACCTGACCTTGTATGAATGCCTATAGAGGCAGAGGCAGAAGCAGAGGAGCAGAGGCAGAGGCAGAGAGGCAGAGGGGCAGAGGCAAATATTTGTACAAGCAAACTAGCTAACCCTCAAATTTTCAGTCCAAATAAGACACATCTGCAATCCATACTTGGACTACAAGCTTTGCCTTTTAGCTGTATCTTATCCACATTACAGTAAATTACTTCTCTTTTGGCAAAGAACCAAAGGCATTCATAACCAGTAAGGAATCTCTTTTATGTTCAAAAATAAAAAGTAGTGAAGTATTTACTCCTAATTTTACATAGTAATTTAAGATTAATAGCTCCTGTGAAGATAATCTGTTACCAGGATAAATTGATTTTTTTTAAAAAATGTGTTAATTATTATATCTTTTACAAGATTATCCTTCCACCTAAGAAGGAAATCAGACTTTACTATAACCGTAATGAACCAGAATAAAATACCAAGTAAACCAGCACAAGGTGGGGATGGGGGCAGATAACTAATGATATGTAATGTGTTACCTGAAAGAATACCTACAAGAAAGCACACAAATATGCTGCATGCTGAGTAGGGGTGCTCAGTGTGTGGGGGAAGCAAAAGGTTCAGGTTTGTTCAGGGAGGTGATGTAAGCGACACCTTCATACCTGAGCATTGTATAGATCTCACTTTTATGTCCCACACATACATGCAAAAAGTCGGGAGGTGTTAAGACACAGAATTAACATGAGTCACTGAAAAGCACACAGCCATGCTGATACAACCTAGGTCTTGACGGTGTTCACTTTGTCAATTAATAAAGAATTAAAATTCAGGAAAAAAAAAATGTCCTCCAGTAGCAGGAGAAAACCCCCAAATCTTGAGAGCAGCGGAATTAAGTTAAGGCAGGCACTTACTGGAGAAGAGAAAAACCACTTTCAATTGATCCAGGAAAAAAAAAAAAAAGGGCAAGATGGCTCAGCGGGTAAGAGCACTGACTGCTCTTCCGAAGGTCCTGAGTTCAGATCCCAGCAACCACATGGTGGCTCACAACCACCCGTAATGAGATCTGACGCCCTCTTCTGGTGCATCTGAAGACAGCTACAGAGTATTAAGCCAGAGCAAGCAGGGCCGGAGAGAGTGGGGCTGTCCTGAGTTCAATTCCCAGCAGCCACGTGATGGCTCATGGCCATCTGTACAGTTACAGTGTACTCATACACATAAAATAAATAAATATTAAAAAAAAAAAAAAAACAGGAGTAGGAGTTGGACACTGTGTGCCCTTCCCCCAGCATTGATTAGGCTTAACAAACCCCAGATGGTTTTACAATCTGGCTGGAGCCGCCTTTTCACAGAGTTTGCAATTTCCTATCAGAGCTCTGAAGAGTTGAGGGCCTGCTGAGCTTGCTTTGCAAAATTACCCAGCTGAAACAATGTAACAGAACCCAGCTGAAACAAAGGATGGGTCTGTGGGGTTTCCCTATATAACACAGAGCTGGAAATTAAACTTTGAGCTTTGATCAGAAACATTTGTCTTGGCTTCATCCTTCTCTCACCTGCCCATCCTTTTTCATTTCCAGCCTCCTTTTCAGTTTAACCAAAACTGCTGGACAGATACAATACTGGGAAGCCTAATAATCTTTCCCAAGGGTTGGCTTTATTCTACTCACCTAATTACAGCCTATCACTTTTATTATCGGGTGATCGATCAATACATAACTGTTGTGTAATGTACTCTGGTGGGGCCTGTTTATTTGTTGCCCACGTTGCACTAGAGGAACACAGACAGGCTGTAAGTTCACCTTCTTAAAGTAACAGTGGACTCCATTAATTACATCTAGAAGGCCTGACGGCTCGAGGATGAGCACAAAATACTCACAGATAAGAAAAACATGAGATGGAGTGACTTACAGTACTGAGGCAAGAGAAAACTATAAATTAGTACGTCTCAGACTGTTAACAGTGACAAAACCAGGAATCTACAGTTTCAGAAATTTGCTGTGAGGGACACCGTGATCAAAGCAGCTCAGGGAGGAAAGGATTGATTTTGCTCACACTTCCACATCAGCGTTCATCATCGGAGCAAGTCAGGGCAGGAACCTGGAGGCAAGCAGTAATGCAGAAGCCGTGGAAGAGTGCTGCTTACTGGCGTGTTCCTCATGCCTTGCTCAGCCTGCTTTTTTGTAGAACTCAGGACCACCAGCCTAGGGGTGGCACCACTCACAATGGGCCATGCCTTCCCCCATCAATCACTAATTAAGAAAATGCCAAACAGGCTTGCATACAGCTGGAGGCCTTTTCTCAATTGTGAAAAGTAATGGGATTTAACAAAACCTGTTGTGTAAAATCCACTCAGTACTGTTGTTCTGTGTTTTTGTGTAGACAGGGCCAATGAGTATTTTCTGTGATTGATTATGAGTCTGCCACATGGATGTGTGCGTGCCTGCTGTTGTGGAGAAGCAGGTAGTGGATGTTCTGAACTAGAGTTCACAGGGTTGTGAGCTGCCATGGGGGTCACTGATTACTGAACTTGGGATTCTCCAGAGGAGCAGAACATGTTCTTAAACCACAGAGCTGTTTCTCCAGCCCCTAAATTACACATTTTCTACCAAATTATTGTTCTTTCTTTCTCTTCCTTTCTTCTCTTCCTTCTGTAACAGGGCTCCAGACCTTAGCAGGCCCAGAAAACTTAATACAAGTGACTCCATGGTGGAAGGGTCATTCAGGCTGAAAAGTCAGCCCATAGATGATATCACCTGCTGAAACTAAAACAAAGGTCTAATTATCAAAGTCCACAGTTCTGGGAACATCTCTAACTGTAGTTAGCCTTGCTTTTTGATTTCTATAGTTCTGATTCTGCCTGTTTTTGTTAACAGAAGTATAACAATTCAGGACATGTTTTTTTTGTGTTTAAAAGCTCACTTGAGAAAGGGTTGGCACTACATTGTTATTCCAAACACCCATTGTGGTAGCCAGCTGCCAAGTAAAGACTTTCTATAGGTTTAAACCCAGGTCTGATTAGTCTTCTCTAGTGAATACCCCACAACACCTTCCTTCCTTTCTTTCTTCCTTTCTTTCTTTCTTCCTTTCTTTCTTTCTTTCTTTCTTTCTTTCTTTCTTCCTTCCTTCCTTCCTTCCTTTCTTCCTTCTTCCTTCCTTCCTTTCTTTCTTTCTTTCTTTCTTTCTTTCTTTCTTTCTTTCTGTGTTTCTCCCTCTCTCTCTTGCTCTCTGTCTTTCCTTTTTCTTTCTTTCTTTCTTTCCCTCTTTCTCACTCTTTCTCTTTCTTTTTTCTCTCACTCTCCCTCTCTTTCTTTCTTTCTTTCTTTTCTGTTTCTTTCTTTCCTTCTTTCCCTCCAAATGAGTTCTTTACTATGTAGCCTTGGCTGGCCTTGAACTTACTATATATTTTTAGACCAGGGTAGCCTCAAACATAGAAGTTTGCTTGGCTTTGCCTCCCAGGGGCTGGGATTAAGGTATATACCCATCACTCCCAGCCAAAGTCATTTTTCTAAAGTCCCTGGACGTATTGGATGAAATTTCACAGAATATTTTTCTATAGTTTGAGAGGACAGTTTGAAAATGAAAGCAACTGAAAGTGTGCTGGATGAGAAAGCCTGTGTTACCAAGGTGAACTCAGTTATGGAAAAATCTCCTCATACCTAAATAAATAAAGTGATTTTTGGTGAAGCACTGTCTCTTTTAAGAACTTGTATTGTTCTTTAAGATGACCCAAGTAAGTCCCCGGCACCTATGGAGAGGAAGAGGAATGGAATCTTACATCTGCCTGTAACTCTAGTTGTAGGAGATCTAGTGCTAGGCTCTAGCAACCACGGGTTCTAGCACCACCACCAGTAGCCTACTACACACATAAAAGTAAAAACTGCTTAAAACTTCAAGGCGCTCATTGGCTACTTAGAGATTCAAGGTTAGCTTGAGACATTCTTAATAAATGAAGGAATGAGTACTTTGTTATCCACTGTAAAAATGGGTAGACATTCTTATTGATAAGTTTGTACTGAAGAGTTTTCCTAAATATCCTGGGGGTTTTGTTTGGTTGGTTGGTTTGTTGGTTTGCCCCTTTCTATACACAGTGTGTAAAAGCAGTTTTGACAGTTGTATGTGAGCATTTACAAATGCCTTCTATGAAACGAGGAAGCAGCAGTCTACTACGAGGTCTGTCTATGGTCGTTTGGGAAGTCCAGAATTAGTGAGACATAACATACTTTTACTGCTCCATTATTCCTAAATTTGTTCTTGAATTAGGAAAAGCCTTCCCGCCCTCCCCCTTCCCAAAAAAAGCTAGTAAGGGGCTGGAGAGCTGACCTAAGTGAGAGCACACTCTGCTGCCTGAGTTCAGTGGCCAGCACTCCTGTCAGGTAGTCAGAACCTTCTGTATCTATGGACACCCGCACGCAGATACACGCGCATTAAAAAATAAGCCTGCTTTGAGATAGGGAGGGTCTCTCTGCTCTAGCTGTCCTGACACTCACTTCATAGACCTCAAAATCACAATGTAAGAATAAGGAATCTCTAGGTTCTTTTCTTTTATTTTGGCATAAGACTAGGTCTTACTGTTGACATAGCTCTGGCTGTACTGGAAATGTGTAAAGTAGGCCCGGTTAGCCTTCAACCCCCAGAGATGCACCTGCCTCTGCCTCTAGAGAGCAGAGGATGGTGTTGGGATGAGGGGAAACCGCTCTTTTTATGTTTGGGGAGGTTTTGGTTTGTTCATTTTGTTTTGTTTTGTTTTTTGAGACCAGGCCTTACTGTGTATCCTTCACTAGCTTGTAACTCACAATGGTCTTTTCTGAAGTTAAGACTGAAGCTCAAAAGCCGAAATTCAAAACTCTAGGTGGCTTGGATTCTTCCATGTGACACATAGGAAAGTTCTTTACGTGAAACACTTATTAAAAAAAATATGGGGGGTGGAGCATGCCTGATACGTGTTACCATCTTGAACTTAGCCAAAGCAAGAGAGGGAGTAAGACAATAGGGCTAGTAATAGGCTTATGTGTTATTACTCGACAAGTAACTTCCTCTACATCTAAGATGTCTCGGAGGGAAGAGGCTGGAAAGAGACACTACTAAAAACACTCAAAACGTGACTACCACAATCCAGAAGAACTAAGGTTGCAGCCCTTCAGAGGATTAGTTGGATGGCCCTGAAAAGGGCCTTTAAGGAGAAAGGGTACAGCGCTGACCTCAGCCGCCGAAACCGTAGAGGGTGCGGCCCTGGCGCTTGAGCGCGTAGACCACGTCCATGGCCGTGACGGTCTTGCGCTTGGCGTGCTCCGTGTAGGTGACGGCGTCGCGGATCACGTTCTCCAGGAACACCTTCAGCACCCCGCGGGTCTCCTCGTAGATGAGGCCAGAGATGCGCTTCACTCCTCCGCGCCGAGCCAGGCGGCGGATGGCCGGCTTGGTGATGCCCTGGATGTTGTCGCGCAGGACTTTGCGGTGGCGCTTGGCGCCGCCTTTCCCCAGCCCTTTCCCGCCCTTGCCACGGCCAGACATACCGAAACAAGAACTGTAGCGATCTAAGGGGAAACAGATGGCTTTCTGGAAAAAGCAGTTCCCTCTTATAGGGAACTGGCGGACCGGAGTGAAAACAGGAGGCAGTGGGTGTGGCCAGGGGAAGGGCTTAGAGCAAATTTAACACAACAGATTTTCATAGGGAAAGAGAGCTAATTCCATCAACTTCAGTCTTTCATTACTACCATTTTTTTTGTTTTTTTAAATTTAAGTGCAGCAATCAAGGCAAGATGCAGGTGAGCACTCATGCGTGCGGGCTTTTACCTAGTTCGTAGCTCTTATATTAACACGATCTGTAAATAAGTACACAAAATTCAAGACAAGGTAACAGGTCTGAATAATGTATGCGCCTTCGCTCCCAACCACATACACACTCAGATGGCAGTGGAGATGGCAATGCCTTTAAACTCTTCTATACTACGAGACAGGCAGGCGAATGAGTTGAAGGCTGGACTGGCCTACAGAACGAGTTCCGGGACATCTCGAGAGAGTTCAGAAACCCAGTCTGAAAACGCGAAAGGAAAACAAAACCCAAGACCCCTAAGCATTAAAGTAGCCAATTTCCAGTACCTAACGCCATGGCTGAGAGTAAAACTAGTTCTTAATGTTTGGCTTCATATATGCCAGTCTCCCTTGAGCAGAGACCACAACGTTAGTCTTAAAATAACCTAGAGTTCTGGTCCTTTATAAACTCTCACCAGTAAAGCGCTTATGACATGGACATCCTATTAGCGTTCAGGTCTTTAAAATGACACCGTGGATGGCTCTGAAAAGAGCCTTTGTCCTTAAATGCATAGTGATCGGGGAAAACAAAGGTCTTATTTCCCCTTGGCCTTGTGGTGGCTCTCGGTCTTCTTG
>JADRCD010170018.1:0-16553 GCA_019843815.1 Montemys delectorum | reverse complement strand
AGAGAGAGAGAGAGAGAGAGAGGGAGAGAGATTGTCTTTTGGTATTTTGTTTTAAAACAAAAGTAGAGAGAGCTGACTCCCAAGAAGTTGACCTCTGACCTCCATATGTGCCATACATAGAAACTCAAATACTCTAAGAGTGACCGTGCATCTTTTTTCTTTTTTCTTTTTTTTATTTTCTTTTTTTTTATTAGATATTTTCTTTATTTACATGTACATTTTCCCTTTCCCACTTTTTTTTTTAAGATTTATCTTATGTGAGTACATTGTCACAGTCTTCAGACACACCACAAGAGGGCATCAGATCCAGTTACAGATAGTTGTGAACCACCATCATATGGTTGCTAGAAATTGAACTCAGGACCTTTGGAAGAGTAGTCAGTGCTATTAACTGCTGAGTCATCTCTCCAGCCCCTGACAGTACATCTTTAAAAAATAATTCTATTTGAGTCTCTGACTTTTAATTAAATAAAAAATAATAATATTATTATTTTCACTAAATAAGGGGATGAGAATGTAAGTCAGTAGTTAGGAACATTTATAGAGAACCTGAGTTTGATTCCCAAGACCTAGATCAGGTTGTAGTGAACTAATTGTAACTCTAGCTCTCGATCTCATACTTTCCCCTGGATTCTAAGGGGACCTGTACTTACATATGCACATTCTTGTACACAGACACACACACAGAGTACACATAACTAAAACTAAAAATATATCTTTTAAATCACTCAATGGCCTGAGGTTAGGACAGAATTCCTAATAATTTCCAAGGTGGCCTAAACACGCTTGTGATATTTTGCACTCTGCATCTATGCTAGGTGGTATTCTCACTAATCAACTCTGAAAAAAATGATCACTTTCTATGTCTTGTAGTATCAAATATTCTGCCAAGATTTAATTCTTCCTTTAAAAATAAGCATACCCAAGCTGGATAATGGTGGTGCATGTCTTTTTAATCCCAGCCCTAAAGGCAGAGGCAAGTAAATCTTTGAGCTTCTGGTCTACAGAGTCAGTTTCAGGACAACCAGGGCTACACTGAGAAACCATGTCTTGAAAAACAAAATACCAAAACCAAAGACAACAAAAAGCATACCTTTCTCTTTAGTATGCAAGTTCTGTTTCATATTTCATTAGTAGCACAATTAAACTACTAACTTTGATGATATACTGTGGTATAATTATATTCTACACTGATTAAGGTTTTTTTCTCAACTTGAAACACACTAGGGTCATCTAGGAAGAGAAAACTTCAGTTGAGAAAATGTCTCCATCAGATTGACCCATGAGCCAGTTTATGGGGGTGTTTTCTTGATTAATGGTTGATGAGGGCCCAGGTCACTGTGGATAGTACCACTCCTGGGCAGGTGGCCCTGGGTAATATAAAGTGAGCTAGTTATAAAGAGTAAAGCCAATAAGCAGCATTCCTCCATGGCATCCAGGTGGATGTCATCACAATTGCAGACTATGGGTAAGGTCACCCAGCAGAGGGGCAAGGGTTGGGGGTACAGTGATCTTAGCAATCTAACATCCTAACTAGCCTACCTCTTTCCTCTTTTTTTCTTTTTCTTTTTTTAGTATAGAATAGAGTTTATTCCGGGCATGGGGAGGAGAGTTGAGAGGGTAGTAGAGGCAGAGAAAGGCAGAGGCCAGCCTACCTCTTAAATGTATTCACTTCTTATTCTTGCTATGCTGGGGACTAAGGTCCTGGTGCATGAACCCTTGGCCACACTTACATGATGCCCAAACCACAGCACCCCCACTGCTGAACACTAAGGAATGCTTACAGTCTTGTACATCTACATATCTTCCACAATGACCCAATTGGAAAAAAAATGCACTTTAAAGGTTGTTGAAGACACACACACACACACACACATACACACACTTGTGCACAAGCATGTAAGATTAAATTTTCTATTTTAATTCTTGTTAGTCCAATAGTTTTGTGAGACAATGTGTCATATGTAGCCCAGGTGTGGTGGTATGAAAAGGTTTGGCCCCATAGACTCAGGTTTGAATACCTGAACCATCAGAAGTGGTACTATTAGGAGGTGTGGTCTTATTGGAGTAGGTGTGGCCTTGTTGAAGGAAGTGTGTCACTGCGGAGATGAGCTTTGAGGTCTTAGATATATGCAGGAGGTCCTCCTTGCTGCCTGCAGATCAAGATGGAGAACTCTCAGATCCTTCTCCAGCACAAAGCCTGCCTGGATGCTGCCATGCTTCCTGCCATGATGATAGTTGACTGAACCTGTCAAACTGTAAGCCAGCCCTTTATAAAAGTTGCCTTGGTCATGGTGTCTCTTCATAGTAGTAAAATCCTAAAACATCTAGCTGATCTTGAACTATATTCTCTGGACTCTGCTATGCTGGGGTTATACAGCTATATAACTACACCCGGCTTTTAGCCTTGCGATTTTAAAAACAAAAAGTACTGATTGAGCTGTTAAAAAGTCTACCTGGGAATTTCCATCTCACAGGCATGTGGTATGAGCATGAGATTTATCTAGGGCAGAGATTAGTTTCTAAATGGATGGACGCTACTGAACAAAGAACCAATTCAGGCCATGGCAACTGAGAATGGTGCAACATAACTTGGTCAGAGCTCTACAAAGTGCTCAATGACTGCTTTCTGGGACAGGGCTGGCCCAGGCAGGTGGGAAGGCTACTGTTCTTCTTTGTTCACTCATTACTTTATTCCCCAGAGTAAGTACAAGTTTCTGCTTAAAACAAACTCATGGATTAGGTTGGCTAGAAGAATCTAGATGTTATAGATGAACTTTTCACACATGTAAACTAACCCCAGTGTAAAGCATGCAGAGTAGGTTTCTTTGAGCATTGTGATAGAGCCAGGTCTCTAGGGTCTCTGCTCTGCTGGAGACAGTAGCTGGAGCAGTTGCTTGGGCCCTCAGTATGACGCCCCCATACCTATAGTGGCTTACAATGCCTTTCCATTGGTCACCTTACTATCTAACTTCTGGTGAAATGTAAGAAGCCATGTTCTCACAGTGACTGGATTTTGACCAAGAACAGTTGTGGGAGTTTTGTTTTGGGGTTTATTGTGTTTTGGTCACATGTGTTTTGATTTGATTGGTGGGAAGCTGAGATTGGGCCAATGAAAAAGACTGGAGTAGTGGATGTTAGAGATGGCCAGCTGAGAAACACTGAGGTTCACAGTTCAGTTAAACAGGTTGTGGTGATCAGGCTCCTGAAGCAGCTTCCTAAGATTCTACCTGCCCCTAGGAAGCCATTACCTTCCAAATTGTTTACATTCACCAGGCTGAAGGGACTCTCCTTGTGCTGACTTGGCCTTATTTTTTGGTTCTGACCCTTGTTGCCACTCTGAACATGTGATTTCTCCAAGACAGCTCCCTGGTCTTTGCTTGTGTTGTTTGCATAGCTCTGGGGTCCTTTTACAAGTTCATCTTCAACTCCTTCCATGCTAAAACTCATAATCTTTAGGTCTTGGCTTGGCCTCTTAGGGACTAAGTGTCCCTGATGAACAATTGCTGTCTCCTAGGAAGTTTATGTTGGTTCAGTAGCCTGGCTCAGAAGTCAGTATGCTCTACTTTCTGGCAACTGGCAGCCTATGGCAGCAAGCTATATTCAGCCAGAGATAGTGAGTGCTATCATGCAATATACATGACACAAAGAAGATACTCAAATACTCCACAAGGAAGGCAGAACATTATATGAAACCCGAGGGACTCAGTTGATGTTAACAGTAATTTCAAGTGGCCACAGACTGTAAACATCAGTTTCCTGGGGGAAAATTGAAACTCTGTTACAGTTAAAAGGTCCTCAGAGTTTGTGGCTGCCCAGGACAGGTTTGCAAACACTGGAGCCAGTGAGACTATTTGACTTTGAGGACATCAGCCAACCAGAGTACTAAAACAAAGTCCCTTCATCCATATCTACAAAGTGGTGCTGAGGTAATATATTGCCAAGACCTGAAACAAAGTGAGAAAAGTATGGGTAAGTTAAATGAGAATCTCAGTTAATATCTACTACTGTAAATTGACTGTTTTACTTAAAGGCTTCTCTTTAACTCTTACTCTGATCCTATGCTCCACTTGTGTTTTTGCATGAATGTACAATGATGAGAAATTAGCTCCACAAGAGTTCTCCCTTGAAGAAATAAGCAGCAGCAAGATCCTTGTACATCTTGATTTCACATGGCTCTAATGAAGAAATCTCAGGTAATCCTGAATGTGAAACGTAAGACTAAATAACTTCAACACTGTAGCGTGTCTTCATCATCTTTCGGGTAAAGGCTTTCTTTTTTTTCTTTTTTTGTTTTGTTTTTGTTTTTTCAAGACAGGGTTCCTCTGTATAGCCTTGGCTGTCCTGGAACTCACTCTGTAGACCAGGCTGGCCTCGAACTCAGAAATCCACCTGCCTCTGCCTCCCAAGTGCTGGGATTAAAGGCGTGTGCCACCACCACCCGGCAAGGGTTTCTTAAAGAGAATACAGAATCATTAAATGTAGTTGGATAAATGTGACTAGATTAAAAATTTTATTCATGTGCTGAAGAGAAGGCTCAGCGGTTAGAAGGGGGTGCTACATTTGAAGAAGACCAGAGTTCAGTTTTCAGCATCCACTTTTGATAACCACCTATGACTCCAGCTTTGGGGTATTGGATTCCCTCTTCTGGCTTGGATGGACATGGCATTGTGAACACCTACCTCCCAATATGCATATGATTAAAAATAATTAAAAGATAAAGTAACTACTCTCAAGACATTGTAAAGAATGAATCATGGGAAATATTTGTAAAACACAAAATGATAAACAGTATGCAAAACACATATGCCCATGTGTGCTACAGTTGAATGATCTTGTTCTGTTGTGGTAGTAAGTTAATTCTCCAGCGGCTGTGCTAGCACTTCTCACTACTGCCCCAGTGTCTTGGCTTCTTGAATGAAAGACACAAATGTAGTCTTAGTCTTACTATGCCCCTAAGCAGATCAAGTATGGGCCATTCCCACACTTCCACATTCCATGCCTCCCCTCAAATACTCCTGAATTATTACTTACTAAATCTAAATTCATCTTTGTTACCCTAGACCCAAAAGTGGGGAGGGATGGGGCTACTCTTACATGGCTGTTCGCTCTCACTTCTTCAGCTCTCAAGCCTGATCTTCTTGATTCCTCGTCATAGCAATTCTAAAACCTTCTTTCCATGGTTTCCTTGCCTGGGAGTCCTGCCTCTGTCTCCCTGCCCAATCATTGGCCACAAACAACTTTATTTACCAATTAGAGCCAACTGGGGGCAAGGACCCTCAGTATCTTTCAGGCAGAAGTTAGGTTTCCCTGTGATTTGGGGAGCTGAATTAACACAAATAGCATTAGAACCCGTCTACAACAATTCACCCTTTTCATCCATTAAAAAGGCCTTTTCTCTCAGATATACACTGAACATAGTTATAACAGTTATGTAAACGCTAAGATAATATATATGCTAATAACATCCAATCCATCAATTCTGTAAATTTAGTACATTACTATAACATCTATCCTATCTTAAGGAGTTTAAAATTTTCTACCTGAATTCTGTTTTGATTTTCACTTGTATTGTCATCTGAAAAACCATCCTTTTAAATCTAGATCACCTTCCTTAGTGCTAAATAACTTATACAACACACTCATACAACCCCAGGAAAGGGGCATTTATCTTCTTATTCCATGAACAAGTTGTAATGGAGCCATGGTGCACAGCAAACCTACTTGAAATCCTCAGTGTAGTATTTTGAACCTTACCAGTCCAAGTGGAGAAGTGGACTGTTGCAGTGCAGTTTCTCCTTTCCTGGCCTTGTCCATGAGGAAATTACGTGACCAACCTTCTTCAGAGTTCCCCAGATGCTATAGAGAGCTCTTTCTGCAGAGGTCACAGCTAGAAAGCTGAGGTTCCACCATAAGTAGTATCAGGAAGAAGCTAAATTGGGTGTGGAGTCCTTCAGCTCACCTATGTGCTGCTTTCTTTACAAATGAAGAACGCACTGTTGCCCAGTTGTGAAGGCCAGAAATCACACAGACAACATGCAGTTAAGTCTAGGAGATCAACAGCACGTGTGCAAGAGAAACAGGATAATTTTATTATCAGGTTTTCCTTAAAATAATGGTACAATAGAAGCTCTACAGTTCAGCATGATTAGACATGATTTATAACTTGACTATGTTTTAAAAAACAAATGACAACAGAAATGAACCAGTACAAACTATAAAGCTACTAGAGGAAAGAGAAGCTACAGCTTAACTTCCTTAAAAAGTATTTTCCAACCATTAAATACCTTTACCAAGCCATTAATCAAATGCTTCCTAAATTTAGAAACGTATGATTAAGTGGACTGAAACATGTAATGCGTAATCTTGTTTTTCCAGCTATAAAAGTATCTCAACAAAATAAAATATGCTTTAAGCAGTTTTCTGAAAACTTCAATGACCTTTTCTGGCTCAGTACCTGACTTGAAATGTTCAAATGTTTATATTGCACAAGAAAGAAACTTTTAGCAGCATACTATGTGCATGAGAAGTTGATGAAAAATAAGATTGGAAACCCCCTTAAATTGTGTTCCATTTACATGATTTAAATATATAGTTTTCTATATCTTTAATTAGTATAAGTAAAAAGGTAAATTTCTGAACAGCACAGAAATACAAATGTATTTAGAGTTTTACAAAATATATCCAACCCCTTAGACATGCACAATCTCTTAATTTTGGAGTGTTATACTATATGAGGGAGCCAGTTTCTTCTTCATAATGTAGGTAGGAAGTCATTTTAATGAAGTTTTTGTATGAAAAAATAAAAACACATTCCTTTTTTCTCTTAAAAAAAGGTTTGTGGAATGTTGGAAATTATGGAAAAAGAATTCCAAACTAATGAAGTCAGAAGACTTGCAATGAGAAAATCCTAGCGGCACATTATGTTATGAGGAATGATGGTCATCTTCAAGTGATTCAAGGAGCATTCTGTCATAAGTTAAGGGCTACCAGGAGATGGCATGGAAAGCCATGAATGTTGGGCCATTTCTCATCAAAGAACTAGTGTGTAAATGTTTCAGGGATCCTAAGCAATACTCCAATACATTAACAGGCTGGTACAGCTATCACCACAGGCAGCAGCCAACAGCTTCTGTTCTAACAAGATGCCCTCTGTGGAGGCTGCAGCAGACATTGCCTGTGGCTATCTATCTGGATGCTGGCCTGCAGGACTTCTAAATTTATCAACATGGAAGGAAGTGAGGCCACTGGCTGTTAACTCTCACAAAATTTTCTCTATAGAATATATAGCTTCTATAATATGTGCCTGCCAGGAAAAGAATGTTATAGCTCCACTTAGAAATGTAAATAGCAGATTACAATTCTAACTTCTGTCTAAACTCATGCCTTTAGTAAGTTAAATACTGATGTCAAAATATTCTCCATTCAGACTTTTAGTGCCCTGTTTCTTAGCGATGTAACAGTTTCTCATTGTTTTCCTAATTTGCTTTTTCCTTGAATTTCTAAAGAAAGCTATTCTTAAAAAAAAAAAGTTATAGTACAAAATTTGAAAAGCAGAAGGAATGAGGAAGTCCTGTCATATACTCTACTTTGCTGCCCAAGAAACCCAATTGTTTCTTTTCTTTTCTTTTTTTTTTTTCGAGACAGGGTTTCTCTGTGCAGCCCTGGCTGTCCTGGAACTCACTATGTAGACCAGGCTGGCCTCCAACTCAGAAATCCACCTGCCTCTGCCTCCCAAGTGCTGGGATTAAAGGCGTGCGCCACCACCGCCCAGCAGCCAACTGCTTCTTAATGCCAAAGGAGAGAACTGTTTTCAGGCTTGTGAGATAGTGAAGGATTTGGGGGTGGACAATTCATATTGGTTATAAATCAGATATACATGTACAATTGCTCTACATCTGTTACATGCAGCTTCAGAATTTCTACTCTACTCCACAAACTCACAGCTTGAATTTTCTCCCTTATCTGTGTCATTGTCATTACACTATAATCATAATGGGCTTCCTCAAAACCACCTGAACAGCAGTACAGCTACTGTCAATGTCTGCCTGCTGAAAACCTGAAAAATGTTGGTTGACTTTCACTCCCACAGGTCTAGTTACAAATACTCAGTTCTTAAGACACAAGAGCATTGGTAATCACTGGAGAATGAGTGGTTTCCAATAGCCACACCTCCTGGCAATAGTCAAAAGGCCCGGTGTTGACTAAAGGGCTACCATGCCAGCATTGGAGGGAGACTCTTCAGAGTTAGTGTAGCTCACTGGAGCCTAAAATACAGACTTCATGTGTCTGGGCTCTCTGGCTGTATCTCCTATCCTCCATGACATTGGCTGCTGCATTAGGTAATGTCAGCAACAAAATGGTCTATGGCCCTTGAAAAGCCAACATTTGCAAGAACCTGAAGGAAGTAGGAGTATGGTCTTCCCACCATTCTAAGATGTTTTACATTCCAAGGTAAGTTATTTTATGCTGACCAGTTAAGTGGCCATTTTAAGTGTTAAGTTTTTAACTACATTAAGAGTAGGTTCAATTAAAATATACATTTAAGCCTGGCACGGTGGTGTGCTCCTATAATCCTAGTTGAGACAAGAGGGAGGAAGTTGGCAATTTAGAGACCTATGTGGCAAGACTGTGACCATACACAGGGTACCCATACACACTCAAACGGGGAGTGTGAAACAAAAGCAGTTATATTTTTCCCCCAAGTATATTTCAAAATGAATGTTGCACTGCTTTTGTTTAATAGCAGGCATTTCTCCAAGTCATACAGACCTGGTGCAAACTAAAGAACAAATCTTACCTTACTAGCTAACTCAGGCAGGGCTCCTAGCAATGTCAACTATCATGGGTATATCAGCTATCAGCATGCTGCAGCCACATGAAATGATACCTAGCAATGAATTCACAATAGTCTCAGCACAACATTAACGTGCCTTTCACTGTTTTGTGTGGCTTTACTTTCTTCTCTTTTCGAATATTTACTGGCCGAAGAAAATTAATGGTGTTCTCCCATTAACCAATGAATCTGTTGTCACTGGATTCTCTCAAGTTATCATGCCCAATTTGAAGTAGTTCATATTTTGTGGTTTTGTGTGAAAATCCAACTCGCAAAATTTTTAAAAATATTGAGTTTATGCCCTATCTTTTTTGTTTGTTTTTGTTTTTGAGACAGGGTTTCTCTGTGTAGCCCTGGCTGTCCTGGAACTCCTCACTCTGTAGATCAGGCTGGCCTCCAACTCAAAAATCTGCCTGCCTCTGCCTCCCAAGTGCTGGGATTAAAGGCGTGCCCCACCACTGTCCAGCTCCTATCTTCTTTTTATAGTCCTTAGGGAATCTCACAGAGGATAAATGAAATATAATCAATATCCTTAATCAGGTCCCTTACTTTCCCAATGCTTTTAAAATCATATGTAGATATAATGGTTATTGTACATGCCTACTGTTACTGAAAAGGTAGACTGTTTCCCATAAGTACTCCCTGAGAACACCCATTCAATATCCACTGAAAGGCAAATGACATGACAAACATGAATTAAATGAGAGGCTGGCAAATTCATGCCTGTGGTAACATGAAACCAGCTGTACTGATTTACCAAACAAGTGACTCCTGGCATGAGTGCAAATTCATTCTCGTTTCTTACGGCTCTTTCATTTGAGGTGTGTGTCACTGTGTGTGTGAATATTAGCATGTACACAATACACGGCCTACATGGAGGTCAGAGGACAATTTTCAAGAGTTGGTTCTTCTTTTCCACATTGTTTTGAGGCAGGGTCTCTCATTTCTGCCAATTCATTGTTCATTCTAGGCTAGCTAGCTTCCGATATTCTGTAAGATTCTCCTGACTCTGCTCCCACCTCATTGTAGGAACATAGGAATTACAGATGCGGCTTTTTATGTGGGTTCCAGAGATCTGGACTCAGGTTGTTAATCTTGCACAGTAAGCACTTTTATACACTAAGTCATCTCCTTGGCCCACTTCTTGTTTTTCTAAATGTAAACTAAGTCATGGTTTATATTTACCCTTTACTGGTCACTTTGTTGTTCTTTAGAAGGTAGCAGACCTGACTAAAGAAGGATTTCCAGTCAGTGAAGTAGGAAGGCCAAGTGCCTTTGAAAAGCTCAATGCAGAACAAGACTAAGAGAAGGCCTGTGGGTCTACCCATTTCTAATGGACAACCATTCACATGAAGAAACAAGGCACATAGTTTTGATAACAAAGTGCTGACTAAGACAGCAACATAAGTGGAGTCGATGGAGCCAGCATGTGGGTTGTCAAAGTTCTGCCCTCCAGGCCTGTGCCAAGCCTTCAGTGCTGCTTCCTTGCACAAGCACTGCCAGCAGGAGAAGCAAAGAAGCATCTGTGCCGCTTCCCACCAACCGTGGCAGGAAGACATTCATAGGAAAGGACATCTTACCCTCAGCTCCCCCTCTTGACTTTCACAGCTCTGGAAGAAGTGAGCTGGTAAATATGTTTAGTGGGTGTGGGTTTCATCTAAGCCTCCCATAAAAGTCCACCCTAGGGAACTCAGACTGGAATGCATAGTCCCTACACTTTACAAATACATTTTAGGGCTAACTTCGGAGACAGTGAAATAGTAATATAACTTAATTTTAGTCAATATAAATTACAATGATATCTAAATATTTAAACAGCAAAATAGAACAAAATATACATATGTAAAAATTTTTCTAAGTAAACAAATGTACAACCTCAGAACTTAAAATTCACTAGAAGGTTCACTGTGTACATTAATTAGGCTCAGAAGGAAGTAAAAGTAGTCAATTTAACCCCCAACCTGGAAAGCTATTCTCTATGGTTGTGATTTCATCCATTCAGCATCCTGCAACTTTCGTTTAGAGTGCAACCATCCATGTAAACAGTTTGTCATCTTGGTCCCTGGGTATGGACCTTTGGACAGAAGAAGAAAGCCTGGGAGCAGCAGATGGGGAGGGAGCATCACACCTTAGAAAACAAAGCAGCTTCTGCTGCTGGACTCAGGGCTTCCCGCTGGGTGGCTCAGGAAGACTCTGAGGGCTGGATGTGGTGAAAGTAGATAGCCATGAAGACATGGCTGTCTTTGCACTGGAAAAAGCTCCTCCAACTGATTGGCCTGTGTGAAAAAGAAAAACAAAAGAAAAATGTATGAATTTAATAAAAGGTTTAAGTTTTATATATGCTGGGAATAGAATGTAGGCAGGTCCTTTAATACTGAACCACATCTCCAGCCTATATCTAATATTTTGTTAGACAATGAAAACCCAACAAACATGAATAAGGTTAACTCACTGAAACACAGTAAAATATGTAGTTACTAAGACACCACTTAAGTTTTTAGTTCAAAAGACTATCTTTCCATTTGAGAGTCTTAAAGAAAACTGAGTAATGTTTCACCCTAGGAGCCCACACTAAGTACTTTATGGGAGCTGATAACATAATTTTATAGCCACAGCACCAGCAACTCTGACTATGATCAGAATTATCTGGATAGCTTAAACAGCTAAATATACAGTGGGAGACATGCCTCAGGAATTAGGATTATTTATGTTCTTCCAGGACTAAGTTCAATTCCTAGCACCCATATCAAGAGACTCAAAATTGCCTTTAACTACAGCTCCAGGGGACCCAATGCTTCTGGCCTCCATGGGTACCCACACATACATGCAGACAGAACAAACACACGTGTCCTTTGAACACATAATATAATATATTCTTATATTAGAAGAATAGTACTGCCGGGCAGTGGTGGTGCATGCCTTTAATCCCAGCACTTGGAAGGCAGAGGCAGGCAGATTTCTGAGTTCGAGGCCAGCCTGGTCTACAGAGTGAGTTCCAGAACAGCCAAGGCTACATAGAGAAACTCTGTCTCAAACAACAACAACAACAACAACAACAACAACAACAACAACAACAACAAAAAGAATAGTATTATACTGGAAGAAAATCTTGTAGGTCTCATGCTGTTTTTAAATAATATTATCTTTGAAGTTGCTGTGAATGTGAGATTATTCGAGTCGCTGCTATTAGGGAAAGGGGACATAGAAGAGACATGTGTTGGAATTTAATAGCTGTCCTCACTGCCTGTGATTTCAGTTCCTACACTTGAGTTCCCTGTTGTCTGAATCTTCAGGCAATAATATTCAGTAATAAATATTCAATGGACTATGTTAGAAATAAATCATTTATAAATTATAAATTTCAGTCTGTTCTAGTATCACACTATCCAGTTCTGTCCCTACTCATATCTCCTTTCCTCGAATGTATACATGCTTCTGTTCCTGCCTACCAGTCACTTGGTAAACATCTGGTATCAGACTCACTCCCCTGGTGTGTAGGTTGTTTTTATTAACTTGACTCACGCCTTGACAAATCTGGAAAGAGGGAATCTTAATTGGGAAAATGCTACTAACAGATTGGTAGGTAGGTAAATTTATAGGGTATTTTCTTGATTAATGATTAGTGTAGGAGGATTCAGCCCACAGTGGTCAAGTGGTCTTGATGGTGTAAGAAAGTTGGCTGAGCAAAGCACTGAGCAAAGCAGTAAGCAGTGTTCCTTCATGGTCTTTGTATCAGTTCCTGCCTTGGTTTCTCTCAATGAACTGTGTCCTAGGACATGTAAGCCAAACAAACCCCTTCAACTCCAAGTTGCTTTTGGTCATAATTATCATAGCAACAGAGCCCTAACTAAGATACCTGGTATCGCAGTGTCTATGTTCCTTCCAGTAACCCTAAAGGCAAGAGCTGTGGAGCTGGCAATCTGAACACGCCAAAGAAGAGCTGTAAAGTGATTTCTTTAAACGAAAAAGTAAAAAAATTTTGAGTGACAGATTCGTATAACTTTTACTATAATATACTGTTATAACTCTCTCATCCTATTATTGCTGTTAATTTCTCTAGTTAATTTACATGTTAATGTTTTATCATGGGTTGGATGTGCAAGAAAAAACATGGCATGTCTATAGTTTTGAGTATCCTCTGTGGTTCTTTGAATAGATCTTTTTGGATGGGGTTGCTACTAATGAAGCTAAATTTTTCTATTAAATATAAGAATCCAAAATAAATCAAATGTATAACCATATAGAAACATATACCAAATTCCATTCCTCTAGTAATATAATGTACCTAGCAGTAGGGCTATGTGTTCTGTGTCTTTTAAAAGGAGTCCAGAGCGTCCTTTCACCAACTTTCTATAGGTGTAAGAATGTTAGCTACAAATACCATTATGAGGCATTCTCATACTGGGGCTTCTGTGTTTTGCTCAATAAGAGTTCAGAGTTATTGCTGTTATGGGTTAAACATAAAATGTCCTGCATGGGCTCATTTGTTTGAATACTTTGTCTCTGCATGATGGTACTGTTTTGGGAGGTTAAGGAGCTCTGGGACCGGTGGTCTAGCAGAAGTGAAGTGTTACATGGGCCTCTGATGTTGTATCTATTTCCAGCTCTAGCTCTCTGCTTCCTGATCTACTAGGATATAAGGGAGCATCAGCAGCAACATGCTCACACTGTTATGAATTGCATCATGACTTGTTGACCTGATAAACTGTGCCCTTTAAAACCATAAGCCAAAGCAAGGTTCTCCCTTGAGTTGTTTCTGTCAGCTGTGGTCAAAGTGATAAGAAAAGTAACTAATATGGTTTCTAGGTTTGATACTGGACCAAAATAACAAGTTAAAAGTACAGAACAGAAGGTGTGGTGGTGCACACCTTTATTCCTAGTACTTAGGAGGTAGAGGCAGGCAGATTTTGAGTTCAAAGCCAGCTTGGTCTATATAAGTTCCAGGTTACCTAGAGCTCTAACAACACACAAAAGGGGAGGGGAAGAAATAAGGAATTTATTCAGACACAACACAGATTTGAGTGAAAAAATGCTAGGCACAGAATTATATATGTACATATTATAATTTACCTAGCTTTGGGTATCTGGTTAATACTGGCCTTATAAAGTGAGTTGGAAAGTATTACCTCATTCACTACTTTATGAAAGGTTTATATTCAGTTTATGTTATTTCTTCCTTATCTATCTAATAGAATTCCAATGAGAAGTTTATAATCTCAGAACTTGGGATGTTGAGTCAGGAGAATCTGGAGTTTGAGGCTAATCTGGACTACAAAGTGAGACTCTGTCTTGACAAACAAAAGCATGTATGGGGTTGAATAAGAGAAGAAAGGAAGAAAGAGAGGCAGGGAGAGAGAAAAGGAGGAGGAAGAAGAGGAGGAAAGAACTCAAGAGCCAAGCCAACATAAATATAGGTTAAATTAGAAATCCTGCACTAGGTTTTAAGTTCTTCAGCAGACCTAGAGCTATTCTGATGTTACTGGCTATCTGTAGTGTAATCCTGGCTATCTGTATTGTCTCCTTTTATTATTTAATTTATTTTATTATTTATTTATTTATTTATTTATTTATTTTTCTACTTAGAAAACATAAATTCTTCTTTTTATTTTAACTGAAAACTTTAAAAGCCCTTTTGTATTGTTATGTGATCCAGAAATCTCTATAGCTTTATTGTAATGAATTACACACTGAAGACAGAAAATGGATACATGTGACAAACAGCTACTGCTAAGGGTGTGCCTTACCAACGGCTTTTCCTGTTTGTACCACATTCCGGCTGGTTGTGACCATGACACTGCCAATTTTTTTGCCACGTTCACTGTTCTGAACAGAACTAAGAAAAGAAATACAATTTTTAAAAATCTCAAACATTTGAGAATGCCCACAACCAAGCCACTCTACTATCATAAGAAAATAAAAAGCAAAATTATTATGAATTAATACTTGAACATATTTGAAAGAACACAGAGATGAGCTGAGGTGAGGATAGAAAGACTTATGGCTAAATCTTCATGACAGACATGATTTCTGACAGAATATCATCAAAATAAGAATGGCAAGTCCTGTTATTATTTCATACTATTGTGTATGGACAGAGTTTTTATTCTGAAATACATGCTGTTGAGCTATAGAATGCTTTATACACTGGGTTACTATTTGGAACACTAATCTATTAAGTAAACAAAATACCCAATTTGGCAAAATATGGCATATACTCAGAATAATTTCCCCTTATTTCCTCTAAGTACTTACTGTGAGAATCTGAGTTTCATGTCTGACACCGAGTACTGGCCTTGAAAAGGATGGCTGTAAAACAAAGCTTAAGTTTATATTATGAACACATCAATATCGGTGCAAAGAGCAGTCACATGAAATGTTAGTAAACCTTTTCAGAGACACAAGAGGACACAGTGCTCTGAAACAGACAGTGGAGCCCCATGCATCAGTCCAAATATGAACTCTCCAAGTGACTCAACAGTTTTGAGTTTTCTCTTCTTTCCTTGTGCAATGAATGAATGTGGCTAGAAGTGGACACGTGTATACTGGGGGACAGGAGGACGGAAGTGCTAATACTACTCTGACATAGGAATTCCTTCATCTGGGGTAGGGACGAAGCATCAGCCCAACTTAAAAATACAACAGAAAATTAGGTGAGTAGCTAATTTAGGCCACTGTCACAACTTTACCTTGATCCTGGTCACCCTGTAAATATGTGTCATTGGCCATAAAAATTTGCTAATGAATCAATCAGCAAAATGTGTAGTTTATTATATAAGCAACTCAAAATGCAGAACTTAAAACGGCACTGTAGGGTTTTTGTTTGTTTGTTTGTTTGTTTGTAGACAGGGTTTCTCTGTGTAGCCCTGGCTGTCCTGGAACTCACTCTGTAGACCAGGCTGGCCTCGAACTCAGAAATCCTCCTGCCTCTGCCTCCCAAGTGCTGGGATTAAAGGCGTGTGCCACCACTGCCTGGATGGCACTGTAGTTTTGTGAAAATTTCTGCCACACCAAAGGAAAAACATTTTATTAAAATCAAAACCAAAACAAACCAAACACGTGACTTAAGCTTAGTTAAGACTGGAAGAGAGAGGTCAATAAACAATTCTTGTCTTATACTCAGGGTCACTGTGTCCTTTGTTAAGGAAAAAGAGAAATTCATAGCTACTTAAAAAAATGCTATAGTTTTGTCAAGTGACAGTAAAGTGCTCTGGGTCAAAGTAAGCATATAAAACAGTTCTTCCTTTTACGGATCACACAACTAACCTAACAAATCCTACAAACATGCTGTGCTTGGAGCTGCCTAACATGTTCATAGCCCCAAGTTCAGTATCAAACATTGCAACATCACAAAAACATTCCTAATCAGCCATTTTTCCTATTCTCCAAAAAGCTTGATTTCAGGGATGGGATATGTCTGATGCTTGGTAATTTAGAGGGTTCCTCTTTAGAAGCTAAAAAAGTGTCAGGCAGATTTCAAGGTAATTAGTTTGGAATATTTCAAATTAACACTTCCTGATAACTAAGACCATTTTTTTTCATTTTTTTATTTTTAATCTGGTGAAAATGTTTAAAATGTACTGATTATCATGACTCCCTAATTATTACTCTAATGGGCCTCTTCATCTTTGATCTTCTTCCCTTTTTGTTTTAAAAATGTAAAAGCAAAGTATCTTTTTTTTCTATATGTACTTTTATAAAAATATTTTTTTATGCTGGG
>JADRCD010170017.1:0-22733 GCA_019843815.1 Montemys delectorum | reverse complement strand
GGATGCAGGGATGCTGAGGGGAGGAGGCAGGGATGCAGGGATGCTGAAGGGCAGAGGCAGGGATGCAGGGATGCTGAGGGGAGGAGGCAGGAATGCCAGGGTGCTGAGGGGAGGAGGCAGGGATGCAGGGATGCTGAGGCTCACCCCTTGGTAGAGAAGAGGACTGAACTGGGAAGGAACAGAAAAGGCCAGGCTCCCGCCTTCAGGCCAGGGTTTTCAGAGTTAGGAGAGGAACACTGGGTTTGTTGAATTATCTAGGCCATATTCTGGAACCCTTGTGACAGCCAATCAGGAACCACCTGGAGTTTCTTGCAACACCAGTCTAAAACATTGCCCCTTGTAGTAGTTTGGCCTAATGCTGCTTGTATTCTAATGCTAGTTTGGGGCCCCTTAGACTGGTTATCCCAGAGAGAGTCCACAGACACTGAGTGACCCCGTCCCCAGTTAATTGTGATTGGTAAATAAAGATGCCAACAACCAATATCTGAGGGGCAGAAGAGACATAGGTGGGGTTGAGGTTTTGTGGACTTGGGAAGAGAGGACCTCAAGAAGAGGAAGAGGAGGAAGAAGCCATGATCAAATAAAAGAACATGCAGGAGGAGAAAGGAGAGTGGCCATGGGGTAAGAGACATGAGAACATGGTCCTGACGTTGCTCAATTGGAGCTAAGAGCGGTCAAGATGAAACATAGGAATAATTTGGTGTTATCATTAGGAAAATAGATTCTAACAGTATGGAGGGCAGGCAGCTGCCCAGCTCTATGCTGCTTAGGCCATACTGTAATTATAGTCTGGGCCAGTGTGTCTTTCTTCTAGGAACTCAATAACCAAAGGCGGGGTAGAAGCTCTGGGCTGGGATTTTTAATATTTTTTTTTAACTACAGCCCCCCTCCCCCCTTTCCCAGAAAGTTCTTACACACAGTTAGGCTCACCACCTGGTAGATCTTAAGCCTCAGGCAAATGTCTAACGTGTACACAAAACCAGAATTATTGTCACCAGAATATTGCTAACTGTGGTGTGTCCCCTACAGGTGCCTACAGATACAGTCCGCTGGGCTGAAATGACACCCGAGACACTGCATTTGCTCTGCCAGGATGAGCCCTGTCCACCCACGTCAGTTCGTATCTGACTCGGTGCGCATGGTTTGTGTGTTTCTCTCTCTGTGGTTCCCTTCCCCATTCCCACTGGCAAGAGCTAGGAAGACCAGAGCTGTGCTGAGGACCATTGGGGACCCAGCTCTAGCATGTGACTGGGCCATATTCTATGCGATCTCATCCCAGGCCAGCTCAGGAAGCAGCCAGGCTAATCAGCTCCAGCCGGTTGTAGACTACTGTCTATACAAGCTAGATTTGAAGCGGAAGCTGGTGGGGAGCAGGAAAGCTGAGGATTCCCACAGGGAAGTATGCATCCCTTCATGTGGCTACACGGAGTCTACGGCTGTGTGTGTTCCCTGGGCTGAGCACGCTTACTGTTGCTATCTTCCTGGGCTGGGTTGGGGACGAGCCTGCAGTTATCTGGGCCAGGGGGCACCAGGTCTGGGATGCCGTCGTTATCGTCATCGTCATCACATTCATCGCCGATCCCATCCTTGTCAGTGTCCAGCTGGGCACTGTTAATGACGGTGGGGCAGTTGTCTGTGCTGTCCTGGTGGCCATCCCCATCACTGCAGAGCGAAGATTAGTTTAGTGGGAGACTGAAGCCTCCATTCCCAGGCGAGAGTCTGGGTGGGCTGTCAGCAGGCTGGGCTTCAGCAGACCCTATCCATCAGAACTTTCTCTGATCAAGCAGCTTCAGAAACAACTCCCTCGCTTCCTCTGTGTCCTGAAAGAAGCCAGCTGCTTCCAGTTTGGGAAGATAAGAGTCTATTTCTAAAATCTGTGACTCCGGGGTGGCTGTCATCTCTAAGGGCTGCTAGATGATACCTCGATCCAGGGAGGTATGAATGTGGGAGGCAAGAGGCGTGGAGACATGTGTGGGTCCTGGCTCAGGCACTGGCGAGCAGCCGCCTCTGGCCTGATGCTGGCCTAGAGAGGTACACATTCCTCATCGATAAGATAGTGATACAAATAAGGCCCACCTCGAAGGGCAGCTGATTCAGTGGACTGATTCAACTTTAACACCTGTAAAAAGCATCTTATAAGCACGGGCTTCTAGTAGTTAAGTCCCCTGACATTTTCTGTTACATTGTTTCAACTTTAACACCCTTAAAAAGCAATCTTATAAGCACGGGCTTCTAGTAGTTAAGTCCCCTGACATTTTCTGTTACATTGCTTCTCAGGATTTCCATCTCATGACCCCGTGAGGCCTCAGACCTGAAGACTCTTTTCCCAGAAGTAGGTGCACTGGTTGTACCCCAGAGCTGACCCGAGTGACCTCTCAGGAAGTTGACTTTCTGTCCACCTGACTTTCTTCTTTTGAGGATAAAGGGCCAACTGTGAGGTACAACTGCTCTGTCTCTCGGAGGACCATCTGAGTCTTTTGGGACCTTCCATGGCTACTAGGCATCAAAGTGGATTCTCTTCTCACTCTGCCCCACTCAAGACCTTTCCTGGCCTAGAAAATGTGTACACCCTCTAGGGAGGACACAGAGGGAAGCCCTCCTTTTCATACAGGAGGCAGAGGGGCCCCAGAGAGTGTGAGTTCAACATGGACAATGGAATACTGTGGAACCTGATTTTCCGCACTTCTCCTAGCACAAGAGTGAGCTTGTTGGATCAGCACCATTTGCAGAGAGAGCCCTGCCACCTCCGTGGAGAAACAAGCAGTTCCTAGCCCCCTCCTGGTGAGGCTCAAGTTCATGGGAATTAAAATGTGGCAGAATGAATCATTTGTTTTAGGCAACTATCTAGAGGCTGGTGGGATAGGCTATTTTAGACATTTCTATAGATGGTAATTGAAGTACATGCTGACCGGACACTGGGAACATTCTTGATGCACACCACACATCATTAGGGTTGTTGTCAGAGCTCCAGTCCTACCTTACACTCTGGGAGACAGACAAGCAATGCCAGACTGGGTCACCGACAGTCTCTCCCGTGTTGTGGTGCCACCAGCCACCATCCCCTGCCCAAGGGATGGCCCTGTGCTGGAGCTCGCCCTGTATTATTGTGAGTTTTCACCTAACCTATGAAGTGTGGTAACTGTCTCTACTGTTCTGGTGAAGCAATGAGCTTCTAAGAGATTGAGGAAAGGTTTGTGCTCCCTTGACTGGGATGCACACGGCAGTGAGGACAGAGAAGATGGAGCCTGGCAGGAGCTGCCCTGAGCAATGCTGGGAGAACTGACTCTGCTGCAGGTACGGAAGAAGAGCTGTGTGCTGTCCTGCTTTGCTTTTGGGGATCCTTACCCTTTCAGACCTGCCCTGACCACCTTTCCACAAAGCCCCTAAGGAGGGATGAGAGGGCAGGCACCTGGTGCTGTGGGCGCACAGCTTGCTTTTCTCCCGCAGCACCAGCTCCACTCTCCATCCTGTTCTGGTTCCTTCCTGATGGTGCTGGCCATTGCACTCCTGACCTAGCACGTGCTTGATAAATGCTTTATCATCCCTAGTCCTCACGGAGGACTCCATCTGGTGCTAGGAAGATCATTAGAATGCTCTCACATAGAACACTTCCTCTCAATGAGACAGAAAAAGTAGACAAGGAAAGACTGGTGATCCCCCAGCAAGCCCCTCTGTCAGGGTGTGATGGACTTTGCTGATATGATAGTAAACATCTAACGAGTGCTAGCTATATGACAGAAACCACACAAGGCACCTTTCCTGGGCCAACTCAATTTCATAACAGCCCATGAGCTATATCTCTACAACTGCTCCCATTTTAGGTAAGGAAACTGAGGCACAGAGAGATTAGATCATGAATGACATCCAGCTGTCTTACTCCCAAGTCCCTCTGCAAGGCTCCATGATCTGACTTCTCTTTTGAAAAATGGTGTTAAGTGCTGGGTGGAGTTGACATTGCTCGCTCCTCCTTATGCAGCACTTTCAGGGAAGTACAGTGGCCTGGAGCAAAGGTGGACAACTTCCTCCCTGGAACCAATCCATCCACAGATCCCGGGCACACTGCCAGCACAAAGCTCTGACAATTCCCACTGTCCCCAGACTCCCACTTGTTTCCCTGTGGCTAGGAGGCAGGCCATACCTGTCTTGGTTGGTGTCACAGGAGTCCCCAACCAGATCGTTATCTACATCTGACTGCAAAGAGAGCAGAACATGTTATTTACCACTGGGCCTGCATGTATGGATGGTTCCCAAGAAGGCAAGCCTGGCTTATCATCACTGGGTTTCAGGAATTGTTTCTTGGGAACCAGGCTGGCATAAGACTGCAAAAGGACAACACCATATTGGTGTAGGCACAGTGCTGAATTTTCAAAAAAACCCTTTAAAATATCAAGCTTCATGGAGGGGCTGCCCACACACCAGCTGAGCTGACTGGCAAGTATTCTGGGTGGCACCCTGGCAGGCAGAGACTGGGTGCTCTGGCTGGGATGGCAGGGAGTCAGCCATAGGCATGGGTCAAAGCACATTGACTCTATGTTGTTTCTGTCCTTTGGCCTAGAGACAGGATGGGGAGTGAGACAGAGTAGGCAATGGGGACTATCATCTGTTTCAGAGCTTCAGAAACAGACTGCTCACCATGCCCAGGGACCCAAGCAGAGGTGCGTGGGAAGGGAAACAACATAGCATTGACTGAACTTAATCTGCAGTGTCCATACATAGACTGAGGAACTAAAGGACCATGTGATTAGGCTCATGCCCATGTTTCTATTTTCTTTGACAGCAGGAACTTGTTTGGGCATCATTAAGCTCATGCTCCAAATGCCATCATTTGTTGTAATTCCCAAGGGTCCTGGGAGTCCCCATCCCAACTTGTCAGTATGGCTGTCAATAACTACCTTGACTGGATCAGTTTATTCTCATCATTCTAAGGCCTAATGCATGTCATTTCTCCATGTGAGCCTTGATACCATGGCAAGGGACTGGTCATCATCAGCAGGGCTGGGTTTCTCTAGATGCCAATCCTTAGTGAATCTTATCAGGGAGTTCAGTCTGCAGTGTGACCCCAATCTTACTAACCTGGTTAGGGTTACTGACATCAGGGCAGCTGTCACAAGCATCTCCAACACCGTCACCATCCCGATCCTGCTGGTCACGGTTGGGAACTCTGGGACAGTTGTCCAAAATGTTTTTGATTCCTGCAAGAAAAGAATGCTATCTTGGGTCAGGAGAATGTCATGGGAAAGGGTGGAAAATAGAGGCTTGTAACTGCTGAGCAGTCAGGGGGTGGTGTCTTAACTCCAGCTGCACCACTGCTACATCACCATCTCTAGTAGTACCTGGAGGCGACCTCAGAATAAGGATTGTGGGAGACTCAGACATGACCAAGTCGCTAAAGCAGCTACCCAATGAACTCGATTGTCTAAGATGTTAAGGGTTATGGTTAGCATCCAGAGAAGGGGGCCATGATGATTGGGTAGGCTGACCCAGAGGACCTTGTGGGTACCTAAATTTTAATGGAGACACAAGACCTTTGGACAGTGGTGTGCAGGAGTTGGGCCTGGGGCTATTGATTTCCTGTTTCCCAATTTCATGTTCAATGATATTTGAAGTTAACAACAGTGAGAGGCGTAATATTGTGGAAACGGACAAATGCTACAAGTGAGGGTATTTAATTGAACTGGTTTACCAGCGTACCACTGGAATGAGGCTGTTACTTTAGCTCACCCAAGGCAAGCCTGTGCTTTCGGGGAGGTGCGTATAATCTGGAGGAGTGGACGCGTGTATTTGAGGTGGGAGCATTTTTAAAAGGAGGTTCCTCTAGTGGTGTGGCATGTTTTCAAAAACTCAGATTCTAGGCTGTCTTCTTAGGACAGTTGCCATATGCTATGGACACCATATTGAATAAAATGTCCTTCCTCAAGCTCCATGAGGCGTCCAGGGCTGCTCCTGGCGTGGACCACTCAGAAAGTCTCTGAGGTAGAGACCCAGAGATGGGCAGTACAGCCACCATGACATCCCAGCCCTTCCCAGAGCAGGCAGGGGCTGGCCCCATCTTCTTGTCCTGCTTTCAGGAGGAGTCAGGGTATAGTGTTTGACCCTATGGAAAACTCAGTTTCCTATTCCTATTTTGAGGGGTGGAGGGGTGGGAGGACAGATGCGCTATAGACACAGCTCTGACAAGACACTAACAGAGAGTACTCTCACAGAGTTACTGCTAGTGCTGTAAGTACCAGAAACATCTAGGGTTACTGGACCACCAGACATAGGTCAAGAGTGAATGATTAGGGAGGGAGGTCCTGAATAAGAGTGTCTATTCCTAAACACGGAGAGGTCAGAGGACAGAGGAATTCCAAATAAAAGACTGAGCAAAAAGCAATCCTACCATCTCCATCCATGTCGTCATCACAGGCATCTCCTCTCCCATCCCCATCAGTATCCTTCTGGTCATTATTCAGGACCATCCGGCAGTTGTCACAGGCATCCCCAAAGATATCTTTATCACTGTTCCTTTGGTCTACATTGTGAGTCAGGACACAGTTGTCCTAAATGGCGAGAAAGTGGGAGACTCCTTCAGACTAACGGATACCTGTCTCGCTGTTGTGGTTGGCCAGGTCTGCCCGTTTTATCTTTTAAACACTCACAACAGTACAGGTTTAGCACAGGATAGGACAGAGGGCATAGCTGCAATGGTGTGGGAACTTGGCACGGAGACTTGGAATGATTAGCATCAACAACTGCCTTTCAAGGCTTGCTTCTGCCATCCCTGCCGTGTTTCAGTGTGCATGCTGTCCTAACAAAGTTGGTACCTGCTCATTCAAGATCCCATCTCCATCTGCATCCTCATCACACGCATCTCCGATGCCATCTCTATCTGCGTCTTCCTGGCCAGAGTTTGGCACGTATTTGCAGTTATCCTGATGGGGCAAACAGTTCAGAGTCACGTTCTATCGGTCTGTCCCCTATCAACAAGTCTTTCTGAACTCAAGACTGAGTTAGGTTGCCTGGCTTGGTGAGTGGCTATTTTGTTTGCTCCATTTGAGAAGTGGCCACTTTAATTTTTTTTTTTTAACATAAAATAAGAACAACCTTCTCAAAGCCATTTAAGCCATGGCTTCGGAAGTCCACAGGGTATTTCTCCCTGCAGCTTCCCCTCCTTACCTTCTTGCAGTTCCTGGCAGAGCACGGCAATTCTTCATCAGGGTAACTGTCAATATCCACATCCTTTCCACAGACATAGCCATCACCGGCCCAGCCAACACCACACTGTGAAAGGAGAGCCCATTAAAGCCCTGAAGAAAATACTCTCTAAGGAGGTAGATACTGGATCCATCTCTGTTCCCCTGTGGGAGTCCCCAGGGAAAGGTCCAGAAGCCTCATATCCTGCATAGATGGGATTGAACAACTCAGTTGTGCTAAGCATGGTGGACCATGTCTGCAATATAGAGAGACCTAGGAGGTACCAGGCAAGAGGATTAAAATCTGTTCAAGGTCCTCCTTCACTACACAGTGAGTTAAACGCCAGCCTGGTCTGTAGGGGGTCTGTTCTGCCCCAGAACAAAACAAGGGCCAGAAAGATGCCTCAGTCTTAACAAGGCACTTGCTGCACAAGCATGAGGACCTGATTTGGGTCCCCAGCACCCATGGAAAAGGCCAGGCACAGCAGCTCACGTCTATAATTCCAATGCTCTAGAGGTGGCAGCCAGAGCCTCCCTAGGGCCTACTGGCCAGATAGTCAGATAGTCAGTGAGCTCCGCGTTCAGTAGAGCGAACCTCCAGCACCCCAAAACTAACTAACAAACAAAGCAAGAAAAACTGAAATAATACATAGTTACATGGGAATGGATGAATGATTCTAAAGTCCAAAGGCTCAGATGGAGAAGGATAGATAACATCCCCTTTGGCTCAGACAAGCACTGGATATGCCTTGATGGACTCAATGGGTCTTCTACTGGGATGTCAGGCTTCTAACAACTTTGTTATGGCTGCTCATGCTGCCTCAAATCGCTTCAGTGCATTTGTCCTGAGTGAGTACTGGTTTAGCTCATGAGATATTGGCTTCGCAGGCTTATTTATTAGTTTAATGTGTGTCCAAGAGTATGTATGTGTACCATGTACATCCATGTGCCCTTAGAGGCTGAAGAAGGCATTGGGTCTTATGGAACTGTAGCTATAGGGACTTGTGATCCACACAAGGGTGTTGAAATTTTCACTCTGGTCTTCTGCAAGAGCAGCAAGTACTCTTAGCTGCTAAGTCATCTTTCTGGCTCCAAAGATATTTTGGGGATCAATTTCTACCCAAAGAGGGAATCTTTAAGGTGTAGTACCTCTATTCAAACTCTGATGAATAGAGGTGGCTCATACTGGTGTTGTCAGTGCTGGGCCTGTGTACCACCCCCTACTGTGTACCTCCCCACCGCCCTCCTTTGATATGTCCCCTTGAGCATTTGTTGCCCAGAAAGCCAAAAGTCACCATCACTGCCAATAGGTCAAGTGGGAAGTAACAATTTTGTTTCAGTTAAAAAAAAAAAAAAACATTCATAGGGTTGTATGAAAGGACAGAAGGTTAAAAGTAAGTTTTTTTTGTGTGTGTGTGTGTATGTGTATGTGTGTGTGTGTGTGTGTGTGTGTGTATGTGTGTGTGTGTGTGTGTGTGTGTGTGTGTGTGTGTGTGAAGGTGGTGGCTGGTACCTTTACCTGCTGAGTCATTTCTCTGGTTTATCTGCCAATGGTTTTTCTAAAGAGGATTTTCCCAGTCTTTTTCTTCAGTCCTTAAGAAGATAGTGCAAGGTCATCTTTGTCCCTTTTATGCAAAAGTCCCACGAGCTCAGCCTGGGTCAGCACCTTCCTCAGGCTCTCAGAAGTGTGAGCATTCACCTCATTTGTCCTCTTCTGACTTTCGCCCTTCGAGTTTAGCTAATGTGCACTTCTGTGTTCTCCCTTGCATAAAACCCATATCCAGAGGTGCCCGTCAGCTAGAATATATGACTCACCAAAAAAAGAGGAAACCCTTCCTAAAAGCTGTTGGGCGCAAGGTGGGGCTTGAGAACCAACTCAGGTGCAAGGAGTGAGAGTTGAGGACTAGGGGTGGGGAGGTAGGAAGGCGGTTGTGGAGGTTAGGAGGGAAAGACAGAAAGAGAAAGAGAGGAGATGGACACCACGAGGAAAGCCAGGGAGGCACCAATGGCAGGAGACGGAAATCAGACTTGATTTTCAACTAGAGCTGAGAGAAGAGGGAGGAAGGCAAGGACACTCAGGACCAGCAGCCGGGAACAAAGCTCTGAGAGCACCCTGGTGCTCCCTACCTGTCCCTCTCCTCTGCTCTCTCTGTGCAGCCTAGTCATCCCACTACTCCTCCACCCCAGGCCAGAGGCTCCTTCCCAAGTCCCGTCCCACTCAGGGGCTTCCACAGCCTGCCCTCGAAAGGCCTGGGAAGTTCAGTTGTGGGTCTGGTTTGCCACTCATTTTAATGAGGAAAAAAATCCTTTAGGAACAAATACATTTTTAATGAGCCATTTTCTGGCAGATTAAATTATTTTAGTAGTCACACTAAGTTTATTAATCCTTTACCATCTGTCGTTGTGCCTTATTACAAATTCAAAAACATATTAAGAGCCCCATCACCCACTATCCCAGAGGAGCCATAGATTTGTTCGCAGAATATGAGAATTTAAGCATAGATATATACTTGCTTTTCAATGACTTTTAAAAAAAGTATATATATGTAATAACATTCCCAATCATTAGGATTAGGGGAAAGCTTAGTTCTTTTTCTTCCTCTGACATAGCACATTCCTTCCTCAGAGCCTTGCTCTAGATTACTAGCACTGCCGTGGAGGGCTGGCTTTATTACACTATTATTTATTTATTTATATTTATTTATTTGAGTTTTAGATGACCAGGGGAAAGTTTCCAGCCAGAAAGATAAAGAAGTGTAGGTTTGAGGTGGAGTGTGAAAGAGATTTTTTTTTTAAAGCAGGGTCTCCCTGTGCAGCTCTGGACAGCCTGGACCTAACTCTTTAAATAGAACTGGCTGGCCTTAAACTCACAGGGATGAGATCACAGGTGTGCACCACCACATCTTGCCTAGATGAGGGGAGATTTTTTTTTACACTGCTCAGAGGGACTCACCATGGTCGTGGGAGCATAGACTGAGGCTCTCCTAACTGTGCACCTGGAGCCCGGAACACAAAGAAGCAAGCAACTGACGGCAGCAGAGAGATTAGCGCCTACGACCCCTGAGGACCGTGATCCTAGGCTTTGGGAATGGATCGTGGAAAGAAGGCTTCTTTCTAAAGAGCTCAGTTAGGAGCCAAGGCACTGGCGACAGGAGTGGGTAGGGAGACTGACCATTCACTGAGCTGTGCCTACATCAGGGTCAAACTTAAAAGCTGCAACCAAGACAGGCACAGGATATACTATAATTGGCTCAGTTAGGTTTCTGAGCAACAATCTGAGGCCTAGCTGACTTTGCTCTCACCTTTCTCATCTCTTGTCTGAGAAGTAATCAGCCACTTTGGTACCTGAATAGTGGAGCCCTAATGGGGCACGAACACCCTATGATCTTCTGTGGAAATTTTGCCTAAAGTGCCAGCGGCAGAGAGGTGAGAGAGCTTCCGGTCCTCTCTTCTGGCTCTGTCCCCTGCTTCTATACTTTCTCTACACCTATGGTTATTCATAACTGACCTCACCTTCTAGATACCCATCCAAATCTGACCTGAGTGTAGAGGCGGTCTACACTTGAAGCTAGCAGAAACTGGGGAGGGTTGTGCTTAGAAAGCAGAAGGGAAAGCCATCTGGCACATCAGGAGCTTACCACACACGTCACATCCCCTTGCCGCTCCTCAATGCACTGCGCATGCACGCTGCACGGGTTCTGCTCTGGGTTCCGGCAGCTCCTTTCAGTCTTGCAGCCCCTCGTCTGATCACCAGTGTACCCTGGTTTGCAAGGCCCACAGCGATAAGATCCCTACCGAGACAAAGATGAGATTATAAGGCGGAATCGAGCAAAGATCATTGGTCTTCACTCGGTGGTACCGGAACTGAGCATAACGACCCATAGCTCTCTGCTCACGGGCATGTCTCACAGCCTCCTGAGCCTGTTGGTGAACTTAGCACCAGGCTGGAAGGTGCAATTGGCTACATAGCCACTAGAGAGCCAGGACTGAAGGTGGAGAAGGCTGGAGAATAATCAGCAGTGCTCTGACTTTCCCAGTTCTACCCTGGAGGGAAAGGGGGGAAAAGGCTGAAGGTTCCGCTGAGGTCCTGGGAGGCAGAATGACACTTTACACTGGGGATAGGGAAATGGCTTGATTAAAAAGTTAATTTAAAAATAACTGTTCCTTCAGCTTTTATACACACAGAGACGTGGTGATGGCTCACACTGACACCCTGATGAGGCATGTTACCTGGGAAGAGGCAAAGAGGCTGCTGGCTCCACGGAGCACTTTACAGGCTGGGCTGGGGGACTTCTAATTTTTTTCAAAGTTAAAATATAGCAATACAAGTTCTTAGACTTGTTTTAAATATTCATTTACCTATTTCATGTGTATGAATATTCTGCCTGCATCTTTGTATGTGCACCATATGCATGCCTGGCGCCTCCAGAGACCAGAAGAGGGTGTCAGATCCTCTGAAACTGGAGTTATGAGGTCCCGCCGTGTGGATGTGGGAAACAGAACCCTGTTCCTCTACAGGAGCAGCAAGGGCTCTTAACCTCTGAGCCATTATCAGCACCTCAAAGTGTTTTAACCCATTATCTCAGCTTCATTGAGATTCAATTAGCAAATAAAATGATGTATATTATAAATCATATATTATCTATAATACAATTATACACACACACACACACACACACACATATGGGGATATAGGGTGGGCATGGGGGCCATGAAGTATGTGTGGATGTCAGAGGACAGCTTGTGGAAGTTCACTAGGCAGGTCCCAGGAATTGAAGACACTTAAATGCTTCAGTGTGATGGTATGATATGTGTCTGCATTGTGAAGGAATTAACCACAGTTAATTTACGCAGCATCTCCTCATTGTAGTAACACTCTTTTGTTTATTTTATCTTTAGACAAAGTGTTACTTTATAGTCTAGACTATACAAATTTGTGCCTAGGTAGCACAAACTACCTTGAACTTAGGGTGATTTTGTTGCCTCAACCCCCTGGGTGGTGATGTTATAGGTGTGACAGTCCCCCTAATGTTTGTTTTACATATATGATACAACACTGTAAAATGCATCACTTTCATGACAGTACCTCAGAATGTATTCATCCACAAAGCTTAACGGATTGAATCATTTCCATTGGATGCCGTAATTTACAACTGGATGCTTTTAGTAACTGTAGACCTCTCCACTGGCAAGACCAAGTGTTGTTCACAAATATTTTTAAAATAATCTCTCAGCTTCATCGGATAGGCTGTCAGCTCGTTCTTTTTCACTGCTTCTGCTTTTTCTCTTGACCACTCCTACATCCTGGTGTTCTCTGGAGTTCTATCTGCTGTCCACTTCTCTCTGGGTGGCTTCTGTTATAACTGCTATATCAAGGTTTCCCAAATCCATTTGGGCAGACAAGCTTTAACCCAGGAGAAGGCTAAAAGTGTAAGTACTATCATGTTCCAACATGGTAATAGCATCATGGGGGTGTCTCAGGCCCTACAGCAAGACTGGAAACCCAAGGAGCTGTGTGGCCTCAGCTTAATTATATAGCATCCTGTGCTGTAGCCTTTTAATCCACCACATCCTCACATCCTGCTGCCTACTCAGAGAGCTCTTCTGGGGATGGAAAGATATGTTGATACCTATAAAGGACTTCTTGCAAGGACACGAGAAGGTTAGGAATTAAACCGCTTTCCCAGAGAATTGCAGTGAGTGAGAAACAAGTCTTTTTGTAAACGCTATAATGATTGAGACAAATCAGAACTTCTGTTGTTAATATTCAGCCCTATTCCGTCTCTCATCTTCACAAAGTTAATACAAGTATCCGGAAATAAAGCCTACACCAGAATATTTAAACTATAGAATTCCCTACGCGCTAAACATTCACAAATGTTTAGCAAATGGCTTTTGGGAAGTTTTATTTTTTCAAAAAAATAAAACTACTGTTTGATGATCCTGTTGTCGCCAGTAAAATAGAGAACTATTATTATAACCTGATAGGCTCTTCCTGTTGAGGACAATGTTGATCTTCACTGACAATTCGACTGGATTTGGAATCCCCTAAGAGAGCCAGCTCTTGTGTGTCATAGTGTGAGGCACTTCCAGACAGGTTTAACTAAGGCAGGAACACCCAGTGTGAGCTTCAGTGGTCCCATCCAATAGGTGACAAGAGGAGAGAGCTACATGAAGAGCAGCATTCATGTGTCTTTGCTTCCTGCCTGTGGGCACATAGTGACCAGCTGCTCCACACTCACTGCCCCTCCTTCCTGGTCATGTGGCCTATGAGCCAATGGGAGCTTTCCTGCCTTAAGTTGGTTTTGACCAGTAACTATTTTCACAATGATGGGATGGCAACATAATGATCAAGACCAGACAGTTTTGATAAAGGATAGAGAACCTGGCTTTTCAACATAAAAATTAATTATAAAATGACTCTAACAGAAAACACGCTTTCGGCATAGACGTCTGCCCTCATTCTGCCAATCAAAAGTTATAGTACACATGGTCTGTGTGTTTGGAGTTCTGATCTGCACACACACACACACACACACACACACACACACACACACACACACGCCTGCTTCTGAGCCTGGCCCTGCTTTGATAGAAAGACTTACCAGAGTGTTGATGCAGATGGAGTTCAGAACACACGCTCCATTCCGACACTCATCAACATCAGTGCACACCTAGGCATAAAAGTTCAGAGACATCTCAGACCTGCTGCTTAAATAGAGAGGCAAATGAATTGTCCTGTCGTGACATGTTTTGGGGGAGACACACAAAGTTTCAGGTAGGATGGCGGGTGAGTGAGAACTGTTTCAGCTCCCTGGGCATTGGTGCACTGAATCTAATTGCAGACACTAATTGTCTTCATAAAGGTTAAAAGCATTCAGAGAAGGTGACGCGTATAACTTACCTGTTCTGTAACCTTTAGTCAGGAGAGCTTTTTCCTTACCTTCCCACTTGATACCTAACACACCTCTGAGGATTCCTCTCTCACCTCTGAGGATTCCCCTCTCACCTCTGAGGATTCCCCTCTCACCTCTGAAGATTCCCCTCTCACCTCTGAGGATTCCCCTCTCACCTCTGAGGATTCCCCTCTCACCTCTGAGGATTTCTCTCTCACCTCTGAGGATTCCTATCTTTATTTAGTTCTAGAACATTCTCAGCTTCTCCCAGTTTTGTTATTTCTAGTCCTCCTTTGCATCCACTGTCAGATAAATCAGGAATGTTCTCACAATAGTTTCTGGTCTCTGCTCCCCATCTTGTTTGTGTAGCTTTGCTAAATTCCAAGAGGTGGTCTCCAAATCCCTTCTCAGCTGGTGAATCTCCAGCTAGCTGTGTCTAATTTGTTTCACCCATTGACTGTGTTTTTAAAAACGGTTTTTATTATCATATATTAATTATACATAATGATGTGATCCATTGCAACATTCTCATACTGAGTTATTAAATTGAGTGCTTGTACTTTTAACTGATACCCTTTTTACTTTCTTTAAAAGAAGGGTTTTATTGAGCTTTTGGTTTATTTTTAAATGTTTTTAATTTAACTAGAATTACATCACTTCTCCCCCTTCCCACCTTTTAGCCCCTCTAAAGCACACTCCTTGAACCCTTTCGATGCTTCACTGGTCTCAAGTCAGTAGCCTCTTTTTTTTTTTTGATGATATTTGTTATATGCACATACATACATATATGTGCACAAATATACATAAATGACTCCTGCATGTGTGGCTCAGAGTACATTTGAGAGGAGGGGTGCAAATATTACAAGAGCCAGAGTACTAGGAAGTCTTGTGTGGAAACAGTCTCTCCTAAAATAGCTGTATAAACAAGACCAGACCAACAGCAATATTGATGGATATATTAACATGGGAGGGGGAACACTTCATGGTGTCCCACCCTAGTCAAAGGCCGCTGCTGAGCGCTAGGAGAAGGGGGCTTAGCTTTTCCCAGGTAGGAGAATCAACAATCCTATTGTTGATTATGCAAAGTGCTCAGCCTTGAAACCATCCACACTCACCGATCCTAGCTTTATTTAGATACTTTTCACACTTATCTATTTTTTCCTAATAGTACCCTTTACTTTACCCGCAGCAATGACCCTTTTATAGGCAGTTGATGTTTACCAAGTTTCCTTATTACAATTTCTTCACAGTAGCCCTGATTTTGCCTGTAGGCACTGAGGGGCCTGGTTGTGCACATCTGCACACACTGGTACCTCTGATTGGCTATGACTCAGCAATGTATCTCTTTCAGAAACGTTTTATGCAAATAGGTATGTTTTACCAATAACACAGACTTGGAATTTATAACTAAATGGGGTGAACTTGGTGCTGTGCTGCGTGGTAGACGATTTTCACCCTTGTTAACCATGTCTCAAAGCCAAAGTCAAGCTCTCTTGCTCCTTTGAGCTACTGATGTTTTTTCCATCTCTGTGTTGTGGAAAGGGAAGTTCTCTGAGGATCCTGGATTTACATAGGACACACACACACACATACACACACACACTATGTCTCCTAACTCTCTTGGCTTCTGCCCTCATGCACACTGAAAGCCCTTCTTCCTGTTGTCCATGAGCTGGTGTGGCACTGATACCCCTCAAAGCCCTAGAAGTAATACTTTCTTTGATTTCCACTGAACTTAGCAATTCATTAAAATTTATCATAAAGTTTTAATGAAGTGACTCCTTCATACACACATACATAACACAATTAGGGTTTGGAATTCATATATATTCATATATTTATATATATGTAACATATATGGATTCATATCTACTGGAAAGTGTCCCTTACTAGCTTATATCAAGCCTTTTATATGGCATTTTCTCTGTTTTCCTTGGTTTAGACTGAATGATTTTGTCCTTACAAGAGAAGAAAAACTTAGCTCATTATCCTAGTGGCTCCTTGTCAATCCTGCATCCAGTTTGCTTTCTTTTTCTAGCCTGAAAAATGATGCCCTCCAGAATCCTTTGATAAGCAGTAAGGAAATAATGACCCCTTGCCCTTCTTCAAAGCTAATCATTTCCCTGAGGTAGTAAAATATATTTATAGACCAACCATTTATAAGGGCTGAATACATCAAAAAGCATTTCACAGTCAGTCAGTTAAATAATGACCAGACATTGTAGAGCATTTGGAGATAAATGGAGACTGCTGTGCTGTCCTGAGATGCTTTCTGGCAGTTTATAGCTTATATAAGAGGGAGGGTAGGCTTCCTGGGTGGAGGGGGGAATTATCTCACCCCTTCAAACCCTCTCTTCTTAAAGCGGCTTCTGATTGGCAACACCAGCTCTATAAAGTGATCTAATTTCCCCAGGCTTTTATTTGCTTCTCAGAGTCTCAATTTATTCTGCAGGACAAGATGTCCAAAGGCTATCAACCGAGCCGGTCTGAAATCATCCTGTGTATCCTATATTCTGCATTTACTGCTTTCCCAGAAATACTCCATTACCCAAACTTTAACAACTTCTTCTTTCTAGACTTTATGGGCATATGCTCTCAGAAAGGAGTCAAAAAACAAAAGAAAACAGAACAAAACAAAGCAAAACAACCCTTCCCTGTTGGCTCACTGTATACCACAATATCCCACAAGGCACCGGCTGTTCACAGTGGTGGAGGGCTATGTTGAGAAGCTGGGGAATTGTCTGATAATGAAAAATGAATACCATCTCTGCTCACCTGCTTATTTGTTTTAGCAAAGTTGATCCCAACGCCCTGCACCATGGGCCCCGTGAAGCCTACTGGACAGGCGTCACATCTGTAACCCGGAGCCAAATTCACACAGCGCACACCTGGATAGCAGGGATGGTATTTGCACTGGGGAGAGAAAATGTTCAGTCTTTAGCTCTTTGGGGAAAATAAATTGGAACTTTCCATAGTCTATTTGCACACACTTACTTACTCTTTTATATTCTGTGGGTAAAACTGACAAAAGGAAATTAAAATGTCCAATTTCATAGTTACTTGTTGAGCCTCTGATTCACCTAGTTTGGGTTGCCCTGTAGTTGTTCCCTATGTTACAGACAATGCTGTGTTAACATTAAATTGATCTTTAACATAAACCAGGCTCCATCCAGGTATGGCAAGCTCCCCACCATGCTGACATTCCATGGGAAAGGCCTGTGTTCACTGCACCAGTCATTTAGATGATACCCAGAGCATCTGTGAACTTGCATGGAAACTGAGACAGGGCAGAAGTTTCTACAGTTAGACAGGGTCCTTCAGGGAGAACCTGCCTCTCCACCCTGTTCAGTCCATGACTATTCCAAGGCCACCTAAAAGAGCCTACAAGCTGGTTCTGTTATCTATTTAAAAAAAAAAAAAAAGAGAGAATACTTTAACTAATGTAAAAAACATGAGCATTTCCTGCCCTTTCAAAAAAGTAGGAAAATTCCAGCTGACAGATAAAAGCCAGATACAGTTCTGTGGAACATGTGCAGGATCTGCTCTCCAACGGAGAGATTCCTAGAGACCAGCCTAACTTTGCATTAGCAGGAGTTGGGAGTTGCATGGGGTTGAGGGGTCAGCTGAGCAGCCATTAGCCTTCAGGGCCCTGTGAGAGGCACCATCTCTCCTCTTCTCCTTTCAGCTGCCTTCTTGTTGGTATAGGGAAGGCATATTTGGAGGGCAGCTTTACTACCAGCTATGAGCATTGTTGCGTGACCAGACTCAGAGCAGATGATGGCCCTGCTGGTTTCCGTCTGATGCTCTGCCTGCTGTCTGTACAGCCGGCATTCTCTCACGGGCTTCATCCTTGGGTGCCTCAGCTACTCTCAGGAGATTCCCTCTGCTCCTTTGTTTTATGAAGCCCAAAGAGAGCTACCACAACTTCTGGAACAAGGGCCCTGACCCTTATGTTCCATATGTGCAGATTTCTAATACATGTTGCTTCAGAGAAATAACCAACGCAGATATTGGAGTGGACTTAAGTAGAAAGTACAGCAACGTAGTGGTATAGTCAAGTAAAAAAGCTGGGAACTCAGAGGAAAGTGACAATCATGGCTGCAGCTATGTGTTAAGCCTTCTTGCTGCTACTCAGCGTGTTCCACATCATTAAGATGCGGTTCTCCGGAGCCGGAAGGACAACTCAGGGGGGTCCCTAACACACAGTAGGGCTTCTTGGTCACAGTGGCAAGGAAGAGACCTGGAGGGCCCTCACTCTGTCCACTGAGCATTACCTCATCCACGTCGGAACAGGTGATCCCATTTCCCGTGTAACCGTCTGGGCAGGGTCCACATTGGAAGCCATCCCTGGTGTCCGTGCATCGGACACCTCGGAAACAAGGGCTGGAGTCACAGCGGCGTGGTGGGCGAGTCGGGGGTGCTGGAGGAGCTATGGGTACCAGTGTGTTTGGGGTTGGGGACTGAAAGCTGAGAGGACCTAGGAAACAAGGCCAGTTCAATCCATCGGTTTATTAACTCCTGTGGAATATGTAGGATCCAGAATGAAGTGTGGTTTCCCAGGGAATTTCCCCTTTCCCATCGACTCTTGTATAGAACTACCAGAGGCTGCAGTCAAGTGACCTCTCTTCAAATCTTCAGTTAGCCTGTACTGCCCCATTTAGGATGAGCCGGTCACCCCAGAAGCACTTACCACAAGCCTGGCATTCGGCAATAGTGTTTCGCAAAAACGATGTTTCCTTGACCTTTAGAAGGAAGACATTGCAAAGGAATACTTGATACAACCCAGAAAGAAAGCATCCCTGTAAGGCTGCCCGAGAAAGGTTTCTACAGTATTCAAGGAGCCTGGGATGGCTCTCCCACGACATTGTGTAGTGGAGGCTCACTACAAGCACGATCCCTTTTTCTTCTGAGGGAAGCAAGTGGGGTGTGGCTCGGGGCTAAGTCCTTCCCTGCCTGTGTGGGCCGGCCACGCCACCCACCAGCACAGAAAGCTGCTATCATAATGCTCGGGCTTGACCCAGGATAGCCCCTGCTCCTCACCTGCTGCCTCAGAAGATCTTTCACCTCTCCAAGGAGCTGGTTTAACTGTGTCATTTGACCCAAGAACTGTCGATTAAAGTCTCCTGTAGGAATAGCCAAAGGTAAGGAATGTTCAGCCAGGGTCACTTGGCAGGCCTAGGGGTCAAGGGCCTTGTGCGTGCTCTGCAAAGTACTCTACCACGGAGTTACATCCCTACATTCTGAGACAGGACCTTAGTATATAGTCCAAGCTGGCATCAAACTGGCAAGCCTCCTACCTCAGCCTCATGAGTCCTAGACATGGAGGCATACACCTCTGTGTCTGGTTGATGACAGTCATTTCTAAGTGATTTAAAATCAAATGACTCCCCAAATAATTGCTATGATAAGGTCATTCGAAACCTAGGGTATCTGAATTCAATTTAGGTAATTTATTTAGTTCATCTAAGAAAATAATGCTACTGATGCTGTTGGTTAGTTGGTCCGTATTTGTGAGTTTTAAAAATAAAGGGCAGTGAAAAGATTACTTGGCCTGGACTTAGTCCAAGAGCCTGATTTGTACAGACATTCTCAGGGTCTGCTGTGCTTCCAGGATGTGTCTGAGTTAGGGACCAGCCTTTAGGAGCCTCGACATGCGCCCATGTTGATGACAGTGTACACATCGCCCAGGAGCTCACACCTGTGCTTGTGGGAGCCAGGGGCTCACTCTGCTGCAGGAAACAGTCTTGCAGGCTGGCCACTTGGAACAGCGAGCCCCTCACCACCAGCTTCAGCTCTTCCAACAAGTCCTGAGAGGAAAAAAAAAATGCATGCACAAGTTTGCTGATAGGACAATTAAAAATCTCACCAACATGGCATGAGACAGAAGGCAAAAGTTGATGGGATTTTTTTTCTTTTTCTTTTTTCCTTTTTCTTTTTTTGAGGCTCCATTGAACAAAGCTACTATTAAGCTCATCTTTGTTAGTGAATGGTTTGCCAATATCTGTGGAGAAAGATATTGTTTCTTGTGCCTCTCAACCAATGGCAGTTCTATGTTCTTTGACATTCTTTGTTATTTGCATGAAAATAATAACTAATAACATTATAAGAGGAGAAGACGTACATGATCCTGTGAGACCAAGATAATTTGCTTAATTTTAGCTACTCCTTTTAAACTGAACAAATGTTTGAAAAGTCACCTCCAAAGAGTTTACTTTATTCACTGAAACAGAAGTCCTCAATTTTGACTTCATATTAAATGTGGATTAAAAAAAAATTGATGCCTAGGCACCAGATCCTGAGATTCCGATTCTAACATATGTTTTGCAGTTCTCTAAGTGACTCTCATACGCAGCACAGGACCAACCTTAGAACTTTGGGCCACAGAAGCCCATTTTCCACCTTGCAGAATTGTTCATGGGTTCCTACCTGGGGCTTCCTCTGGAATGTCCTTAATTCAATGGACTCTGGGTTCTGAGTGAGGCCAGAAAAGGCTCTGGGCAGGTTGTGCACCGAGTCCGCCTGAGCACAGTCCAGGTAGAGCTCTATGGAGCCAGCCCCTCTCTGCAAATTGCTCAGTCTCAGGAGAATCCTGTGGCGCCTCCCATCAGCCAGCTGTAAGTTGTTGAAAACCACCAGATGTATCTTCCCATCGTTTTTCAGGTAACGGAGGATGGCTGTAGCCAGATGCAGAGCAAAGACATGATGAGAGGAAGGGACGTGGTCGTGGGCTAAGCGACCTTCAACTCCCAGGGCCGGGCCACTGGAAAGAATGTAGGTTGTGACCACAAAAATGGATTTACCAATTTTTGTATGCGAGGTCCTTGGCGTGGTGTAGCACTATCAGGTGATCTACCTTTCTCCTGAGGACATTTTGTGAGAATGGAAAAACACAGAAAGCTAGCAAACCCAAAAATAAACACTAAATTTTAATGAATGAGTCTTCCCCCATCAGAAAGTCAGATAAATTTCACGTACGTTGCTAATGGCACAGATTCATTAGCTCACCAAGCACATGTACCTCTGAGGACTTCAGGACAGGGAGTGCTGCTCTCAGTTGCTTTAATTTTATAGGCCAACCCCATGAAACTAGAATAAGCCTTGGAGCAGCAAGTGAAGCTTAGACAAGGAGCTTGCTCGGGTCATCGTGAGCGCAGGACTGAAATCACAACCTCAGTGTGCTGTGTTCCAGGGCATGGCTAGGTCTTTGCAAACTATTTCACATCATGTTTTAGATGTAGCGTTGTCCTTCACCAACCTATCCCCAACAGTCTAGCAGGCAGACTATGAGCAGGATCTTATTGTCGGTTCCCAAATGCAAAGCCCTCTTTCTTATTCTAAGCACCAACTAAAGATTCATGGGAATCAGCTTCACTTTTCATCCCATCACTGCCCTAAGTATATCAGGGCCTGAGTTGGAACCTGGTCCTGAAAGATGACGTTTTTTGGGTGGAACCCTTTGGCTGAGTTTTGCTAGAAAGACTAAAATGATTTGTTTCCAAGGTTTTGATGAACCCGCCAAGACACTTTCAGACACACACACACACACACACACACACACACACACACGGGGGGGGGGGTTGTATATGCTTGGCCCAGGGAATGGCACTATTAGAAGGTGTGGCCCTGTTGGAGTAGATGTGTCACTGTGGGCATGGGCTTTAAGACCCTCATCCTAGCTCCCTGGAGGCCAGTCTTTTCCCAGCTGCCTGCAGAACAAGAGGTGTAACTCTCAGCTCCTCCTGTACCATGTCTGCCTGGATGTTGGCATGCTTCCACCTTGATGATAATGGACTGAAGCTCTGAACCTGTAAGCCAGCCCCAATTAAATATTATCCTTTATAAGACTTGTCTTGGTCACGGTGTCTATTCACAGCAGTAAAACCCTACCTAAGACAGAGAGACACAGAGAGAGAGACAGAAGGAGACACAGAGAGACAAAGACACAGAGATAGAGACAGTGAGGCACCCAGAGAGGTTAAAATTAAGGTAAAACATTTTTAACAGAAAAGAATGTTCATTTCAGGGCCATAGAGTAGCTCAGTGTATACACAGTCTTTTTTATTATTAATTTATTCTCTCATATATTACATTCCTCCTAGTCCTTCCCCCATAACCTCCCCAACCCCCATCCACTCTTCATCGATTTCCCTTCAGAAAAGGACAGGCCTACCATGGATATCAACCAAGCACCATATATCAAGTTGCAACAAGACTGGACACATCCCTTCACATTAATGCTGGATGAGGCAACCCAGTAGGAGAAAAGGGATCCCCAAAACAGACAAAAGCATCAGAAACAGCTCCTGCTCCCACTGTGGGGACTCCCACAAAACCACCAAGCTACACAACCATAACATAAGATGTACACTCTTGTTGCCAAAACTAATGACCCATGTGGTCAAAGACGAGAACCAACTGTTGAAGTTATTCTCTAGTTTTGATAAGCACAATTGATCTGCATGTATGAGCACACATGACAAATGATGATATGTAGTAAAAAAGTATTCATTTAAAGATGTTTTTGTTAGTAAACACTCTGTACAGCAGATGTGTTTGAAAAAGTTGGGCTCCTTAAATAAAACTACAATCATAAGACAAGTCCTTATGAAAAAGATCCACTGATAAACAGATGGCCCAGCAGTTAGGAGCATCCAGTTTTCATTTC
>JADRCD010170015.1:1226-12482 GCA_019843815.1 Montemys delectorum | reverse complement strand
TCCTGGATTTCCTGGATGTTTTGGGTTAGGGTCTTTTTGCATTTTGCATTTTCTTTGACTGTTCTGTCAATGTTGTCTATGTTATCTTCTGCCCCTGAGATTCTATCTCTTGTATTCTGTTGGTGATGCTTGCATCTGTGTTTACTGACATTTTTCCTAAGATTTCTAACTCCAGGGTTGTCTCTTTTTGTGATTTCTTTATTGTTTCTACTTCCATTTTTAAGTCCTGAATGGTTTTAATCAATTCCTTCACCTGTTTGTTTGTCTTTTCCTGCAATTCTTTAAGGGATTTTTCAGTTTGCTCTTTAAGGGCTTCTACTTGTTTACTTGTGATCTCTTGTAATTCTTTATGGGATTTTTTTTGTTTCCTCTTTAAGGGCTTGTACCTCTGTACCTGTGTTCTCCTGTATTTCATGTCTTTCTTAAGTTCTTCTATCATCATTGTTAGATATGATTTTAGATCCAAATCTTGCTTTTCCAGTGTTTTGGGATATCCAGGGCTTGCTTCCGTGGGAGTACTAGGTTCTGAGGAAGTCAAGCAGTCTTGGTTTCTGTTGGTAGGATTCTTGCATTTGCCTTTCACCATCTCTTGATCTCTGGTGTTAGATGTTCTTGATGTCTCTGACTAGAGCTTGTCCTGTCCCTGCAACTCTACAACTCCCCTTCAACTCCTGAGGCCTGTGCCTCCTGGTTGGTCCTGCCTGAGTCTCTGGGTGAAGGCATGCCCTGGAGGCAGGTCCTCCACTAGCAGGGAAGGGGCAGAGATGGTCACTGATCCAGCTCTGTCACTCTGAAGCTGAGAGGATCCTGTCCCTGCTGCCCTGTGATTCCCCTGCAATTCCTGAGGCCTGTGCCTCCCCGCTTGCCCCGCCTTAGAAAGTCACCGGAGAGAAAATGGTGGATCTCACCTGAGTCCCTGAGCTGAAGCATGCCCTGGAGGCGGGCCCTCCACTAGCAGGGTAGGGGCAGAGATGGTCACTGATCCTGCTCTGTCACTCAGAAGCTGAGAGGATCCTGTCCCTGCAGCCCTGCGACTCCCCTGCAATTTCTAGCATTAGTTTTCTTTACTCACAGCCATTATGAAAGAAAGTCAGGGCAGGACCTCACACCGAAACCTGGAGACAGAAACTGAAGTTCAGTTCATGGAGGAATGCTTCTTACTATCTTGCTACTTATGGCTTGCTCACCTTGCTTTCTTATGCAAGCAACCCAGGCGAACATTCTCATGGTGGTAGGGGTACTACCCACCCTGGGATGAGCCTTCCCACATAAATCACTAATCCATAAAGTGTTTCACAGAGTTGTTTACTGCAAATCAAGTATGGACAGTTTCACAGTTGACTTTCTCTCTTCCAATATGAGATGAATGTGTGTCAAATGTTATAAGTTCATAATCAATGGAGGCTTTTCCCCTCTAAGCTCAGAAATCATTGAATAATAATAACTCTTCAAAACAATAGCAACAAGCATTACATAAGCCATATCACAATGAAATTCAGCAAGATGGCCTTGTTGGACATCAATGGGAGGAGAGTCCCTTGGACCTAAGAAGGCTCAATGCCCCAGTAAAGGGGAATGTCAGGACAGAGAATAGGAGTGAGTGGGTTGGTGAGCAGGGGGAGGGGAGATGGGATAGGGAGTTTTCAGAGGGGAAACCAGGAAAGGAGATAACACTTGAAATATAAATAAAGAAAATATCTAATAAAAAAAATACTCTATGGGCTGGAGAGATGGCTCAGTGTTTAAGACCACTGACTGCTCTTCCAGAGGTTTTGAGTTCAATTCCCAGCAACCACATGGGATCCTATGCGCTCTTCTGGTGTGTCTGAAGGGAGCAACTGACTGTGTACTCACTTTCCTGTTCTCTGCTGTTAGTCTAGGATATGTACTCAAATGTGAAGATTTGGGGTTAGGTGCCTAGGATGACCAAAAACATGCCATGTTTGCCTTTCTGGGTCTGGGTTGCTTCCCTTGATATGATCTTTTCTCGTTCTATCCATCTACCTGAAAATTCATGATTTTATTTTTCTTAACAGCTAAATAGTATTGCATAGTGTATATGTTCCACATTTTCATTATCAATTAATTAGTTGAAGAACATTTAGGTTGTTTCCATTTCTTACTATTATGAATAAGGCAGAATGTCTGTGGAGTAGGCTATAAAGTCATTTGGCCATATGCCAAGGAGCCATATAGCTAAACATATGGTAGATTTATTTTTAGATTTTTGAGAATTTTCCATTCTAGTTTCCAAATAATTGTACCACTTTAAAATTCCACCAGCAATAAATTAGGTTTCTCTTTTCCCCTCACCCCTCCAGCATACGTTGCCAGCTGTTTGGCTGATCTTTATCATTCTGACTATAAAAGATGATGTCTCAATGTTGTTGGATTTGCATCTCTATGATTCTTAGGGATAATGAGCACTTTTGTCTTCTATTTGTTAGCCACTTTTTTCTTCTTTGGAGAACTCTCTGTTTAGGTCCCAGGCCCATTTTTAAATTGAATAATTTTATTTAAAAGTTTTAAGGTTCTTTATATATTCTATATATTAATCTTCTGTCAGATGTACATTTGGTAAAGGCATCTTGTGAGCTTCCTCTTCAGACAACTGATTCTTTAGCTGTGTGGAAGCTTTTAGGGTTTATGAAGTCTCATTTGTCAATTGTCCTTAATTTTTGGGTAAACAGAGTCATATTCAGAAAGTCCTCTTCTTCAACTGTATGTTATATGATATTAGCAATGTTTCCTTCTAGCAGTTTCACTGTTTCAGGTTCCATACTTCAGTTTTTGATGTATTTAGTTAGCTTTTGTGCAAGGTGATAGATATGGTTCTAATTTCATTCATATACATTGAGACATCCAGTTTTCCTAGCACCATTTGTTGGAGATGCTTTATTTTCTCTTAGTTTTTGGAATCTTTGTCAGTTGTTAAATGGTGTTCATGTTTGGGTTTTCAATTTTGTTTGATTGATCTACATGCCTATTTTTATGCCTATAACAAACCTTTTTTTATTACCATGGCTCTGTAATATTTTATGATCTGGAATAGTAACCTCTCTGGAATTGTTCTTTTAGTTATAATTGTTTTGGCTATATATGTTGGATGATTTTATGTTAATTTGACACAAGCAAAGTTATATGACAGGAGGGAATCTCAATTAAGAAAATGCCTAAATAAAATGAGGTTGTAAGCAAGCCTACAGGACATTACCTTAATTAATGATTGATGGGGGTGGGCCCAGCCCATTGTAAGTTGGTAGTGCTGGGTATTATGGAAAGGCCCGCTGAGTAAGCCATAAAGAGCAAGCTAGTAGGCTAAGCACTATTCCTCCATGGCCTCTACATCAACTTCTGCCTCCAGTTTCCTACCCTGTTTGAGTTCCTGTCATGACTTCCTTTGATGATGAACAGTGGTATTCAAGTGTAAGCCAAATAAACCTTTCCTGCTCAACTTGCTTTTGGTCATGGTGCTCCATTGCAACAATAGAAACTCTGTATCTGAGATCTTTTGTGGTTCTATGTGGATGTTAGGACAGATTTTTTTTTTCAATTTCTGTGAAGAATAGAATAGGGATATTGTCTGAGATTGTATTTAATTTATAAATAGAGTTTTGTAAAAAGGTCACTATCAAAATATTCATTTACCAATCCATGAGCATGGAGAATCTTTCCATTTTCTAGGGTAGTTCCCTATCTCTTTGATTGGGGTTTATGTTTTTTTATTGTAGAAGTCCTTCACTTCCTTGGTTAGGTTTATTCTTAGAAAATGGTTTTCTTTGAGGCTATTGTGAATGGGGTGTTTTGTTATTGGTATATAGGAAAAATATGAATTTGTGCAAGTTGATTCTATATCCTGCCACATTGTTGATTTTATCATTTCTAGAAATTTTCTAGTAGGATTTGGAGATTTCAAATATAGATTAACATGTCATCTGCAAATAGGGATAGTTTTTCTGTTGTACCCCTTTAATTTTTTTTCTTTTCTTATTGTTTCAGCTAGAACTTTCACCAAAATATTTAGATGGAGTAGGAATAATGGACATTCCTGTCTCGTTCATTACATTAGTGGAATTGCTTCCAGTTTTAGAGAAGCTTCTTTTAGTAGTAGATGGTAATCAACAAAGAGAATCACAGCTTACCAATGTGCAGAGAATAGAGACTGAAGAGTATTTAGCTCAAAATGGGACATTTACACTATGTCCTCCCCTCCTAAGGCTCAGGAATCATTGTAGAAGAGAAAGTAAAAAGAGCCAAGAGGTGGTGGATGATGACAAATGAATAGTGTTCTCAGGACCCAAGAAGGCAGTTGCATAAGAACTCACAGTGGTAAAAGGAAGAAGAGGAGGAGGTGGAGGAAGAAGAAGAGAAAGATGAGAGGGAGGAGGAGATGAAGGAGAATGGGAGAAGAGGAGGAGGAGGAGAAGAAAGATGTATGAGATTTGTATAAGATCAAGCCAGACAATATCCTGAAGAGAAGATGTAGTCACAATGTTTCACCCCTAGCTGAGAAGCTATTAGGAATTGATTACTACTTTGAGAAGGAGGATCAGTTTTGTATCAGGGATAGAGTCCCTGAGAAACAGCCCATATTCCAGCAGATGATCTTCCACCAATACCAATAGCAGCAGTGGTGGACTCAGTGGTGGTGGTCAGACAGAAAAGAATACATGAAGTTAGGAGGAATTTAGGGTAGAGAGAGTTGGAGAGGAATTAGGGCAGAAGGAATGGGGAAATGTATTAAATCAAAACATAAATATGTGTGGGAAATTCTCAAACATCAAGCAACAAAATAAAAGGCAAAGAACTAACCACTAAACTAAAATGACCACAAAAGGAAATTAGGTTGATGAGCAAATCCTTATTTAAACTCATATGATTGATCAATATGGCAAACTCACTGAAAGTAAGAGATAATAACCTTTTTGAAGGTAATAAGATTTGCACCTAACCAATGGACAGAAGCAGCTGACCCCTGATGTTGAATTAGGGAAGGCTGAAAGAAGCTGAGGAGAAGGGCGATCCTGTAGGAGGACCAGCAGTCTCAATCAATCTGGACCCCCAAGATCTCTCAAACACTGGACCACCAAACAGACAGCATACACCAGCTGATATGAGGCCCCAAACACACATACAGTAGAGGATTTCCAGGTCTGTTTTTATTCAGAGATGATGCACCTAACCCTCAAGAGACTGGAGGCCTCAGGGAGTTTAGCAGTCAGGTGGGGTGGGTGATGGGGGCAACCATGTGGAGATGGGGCAGTGGGGAGGAGGTATGGGATGTGGAGCAGTCAGAGGGTGGATGCAGAGCAGGGAATGGAATATGGAGTATAGAAAATAAATGAATAATAAAAAAATCTGTCCTTATCAACACCTCTAAGAAATAGCCAAACTCACAGTGCCTTTCTATGTTGCTTGCTTGTTTTTTTACTGATCAGTTAGAAGGAAAGGGATGTCATTTCTATTGATGGAGTTTGTAACCACCCTCAAAAGTTTTTCTGAGATTATTGACAATAACAGCTAGAGAATTCCTCAAATGATGGAAACTTAAGTATGGGTGCAGATCTCTTTGATGGACAGAAGCGGGTGGGAAGGAAGACTATGGATCTTGTCAAAGTTCTACTCTTTGCTCTGGCATCACTAGCATTTCAGAAACCATTCCAAGTGCTAAAGGAAATGTAGAGGGAAGCTGTTAATAGAGCAGAACATCCAGGGACATTCTTACAGGAGATCAGAAACAGATGTTCAGTCAAAGGGGAGTACAAAAGTATCCGAGGCCCAATTGGCTCATGTCAGGGTATTAACTGCAGGTTTAATATCATGGACCTAGGCAATAGGCCACTGTATTGGGGAAAAACAAACAGAGCTCTTCGAGTAAGCTGTGTTTGCAAAACAAGACTTGAAATTGGCTCAGAGTATCACAATCTGGGTTTTGTAGTGGTCTTTAGGGTTTTCTCTCTGCCACATTTGCCTAATGATGTGTCCCTGACAGCTAGATAATTTACAGAAAAACAGTAATAGCTCATTGTAGTTTTATATATTTTAGTTTTCAAAAAAGTGTATTGATTTTGAGTTTGCACTCTTCCTAGAAAATCTCCTCCTTAATTTGATTGGGTTGCTGTGCCATACTTGGACAGGTACCACCCTCTAACACTATTTCATGTTCTTGGTTCCACTCTTCTTTAATTTTGATTTATTTCATTATTTTGTTAGAAAAATTCTTCCCACAATTTTGTTATTATTGTAGTAATAACAAATTCAATATTTTTTTCAGCTACTCTTCATAACTAATAACTATAAATACAAAGCCTGGCAGTATCTTTGAGTCCCTTCTGCCATATTTGTTGACACTCCATGCCTGTTGTTTGAGAACTCCTCAATCCCCTGTGCACTGAGTCTTTAGTAATTACTATTCCACTCTGATTCTCTGAATAAGATGGTCTTAAATATCTCTTATAAATAGAATAATGCAGAATTTATCTTTCTGTAACTGGCTTATTTAAGTTAACATAATGTTTTCAAGGCTCATCCAGGCTGATGTTTATGAGAGTATTTCCTTCTTTATTTCTCATAGCTGAGCAGCACTGTATTATATATTTAGATCACATACTCTCCATCCATTCATCTGTTGAAGGACATTTAGGTTGTTTACACACTCTAGCTATGGTGAATAACACCACAATGAAAATAAGAGTTATTTCAGTTCTTCTGGATAAATGCCCAGAAGAACTGTTGGATACTATGGTAGTTTTAGTTTTTTAGGAACCTCCACAATATTTTTTATAGCATTCCGCCAGCAGTATGCAAAGGACCAAATTTATCCAAACACCACTAGCATTTCTTTGCATTGTTAGAATTACTGTTTGTTTGTTTTGTTTTGTTTTAATAGAAACAAGCCTAAGAAGTTGCTACTTTAGTTTGTCTAACCTTAATTAGTTATACACAGGAATGTTTTTTCAATATACCTTTTGGTCATTTGTATGTTTTCTTTACTCAAAGTGTTTGCTCTTGTCCTTAGGCCATTAGAGGCACTAGATTTCAAAATATATAGTGACATTTAACTAAGACAGTATTGTGCAGGGCACTGACATAGAGGCAAGAAGAGAATAGAGGACTGAGAGAGAAGAAAACTCATACATATGTAAAGGCAGGGGATAAGAAACTATAAAATATTTAGGTATAAAAGGAAAATATATACTGTACCTCTCTCCCAGGGTTCTTGGATCACTAAAAAAGATGATGCGGAAAGATTATAAGAGCCAGAGGTCATGGATGACTTCAAGGAAACATTATCTTATCGACAGACCAAGGCAGCATGCACACAGGAAAACATATTCTTATCCCATGTACAAAACTTGATCAAGCCCAAACGAGACAAGTCCCAGAATGGTGAGGAAAGTTGGCCACACAATCCCACCCCTTCCCCATGGAGTAAGTAGCAATTGTTATCTACTGGAAGAGGAAGAGGCAGAGGCAGTTTTCTCTAAATATGTATCCATTGATACATACCATGCCCCAGTGGAAGACCATACATCCAAGACTATTTATTTGAACAGCGTTAATTGATCTTAATGGTTCTTAAAAATATTGTACTGATATTCCCTTGTTGAGAATGATTTCTTTGTCCTCCAAATTAATTTTCCTTCCTATATAGTAGTTTTCAGCTCTGTGTTTCAGGAGGGAATTCCCCAAATTTTGTATAATGCTGATTGGAAGCCCTAAGTGCCTAGCAGGACTTTGCCAGTGCTAAACATCACAGAGTGTCTCAGTAGGGATATGGCCATATCAGTAAGGACACTTAAAATTGTTGATAATAATTGGTTTTCTCCTTCTGAAATTACTTAGTTTGTCCAGAAATTAGTCTCCCAGTTATCTGCCTTGTATAGGTCGGTCACAAAATTCTTGAAAGTAGGTGTTGGCAGGAGAGACTTGTTTCGGTTCTTGAAATTTAGTTTACAACTTGCCCCTGTTGTCAAACTGTTCCCCTGAATCAGACTCTACAGAATCTTCAGTGTCCTCTGTGGTGAAGGAAGAATCTCCTGGACATGTGGCAAGGAACTCTTGCCAATCTCCAGAGAAATTTCCCAAATGCTACCTCTGTTCTACCTCCTGCTACAGCTGTAGTTAAATTACCAAGCCTTTCCCTGAGTCTGTAGTAAGGACCAGCTTCATTTTCTGTTTATCCTGCCCCTCCTTAAACAAATCTACAGATGTTTAACATATCTGTTAAGCTTTCATACAGAGTATGGACCTTTATCAAGTTATTGTAAGTTCAAGATTAGCAATAATGGAGCAAAGGAAAGGGAGCATTTCATTGCGATGACATTGAGTTCACGAATTCGTGCAGCTGAAGAAAAACGTGAATCATACATGCATGATATGAGTGTAGGGTCTAGATGTAACAGGAAATCAGACTATCAAAAGATAAAAGTTACTTAGAGAAATTGAACTCTGTAAGATGGTTCAGTGGGAGCCAGTTATTTAAAATACACATGTGTTCGTATACAACTATGTCAAAAGTTATCAGAAGTGAGAATGTCTTGAGCCTTTAGAAGACAAAGTCTTCTACATACATATAGACTTCCCAAATATATCTCATTTCCTGAACACAGAAGTAATACTGAAATAATTTTATGAGAAAAATAAATTTGAGACAAGTAAGGTCAATTCTTTGAAAGTTAACATGTGCAATGAGACTTCTAGTGCAGTTTGAGACATACAGTGATGTTTCAATAAAGCTTATTTGATTATGATTAAGATGAAATGGATGACAGTTTTCCTCTGTCCTTTTGTGCAGCGTATTTTATTTGTTTGCTTGTTTGTTTTGAAATAGGGTCTCCCTATGTAGCCCAGGCTATCCTGCCTGTGGGTACTGCATGCTATGCTTAGAGTCATTTGCTGTGAAACTTAGCCCTATACTGGTTTCCCAGAACACTAAAACAGACTCACAGTTAGATATTTTCAAGTAGAAGAAATGGCAAACAATTACAGTATGTTTCTTCTTTGTGGATTTTTTTTTTTGTACTTAGGGGAATTTAGTCAAAAAATTCATTTAGATAAAAACACATACTTTTTTTTCTTGTTCTGGCCAAACAGAAGCTTTTCTCCTAAAATTACAATGATAATTTGAGCAGACATGGTGTAATCACTAAGTTAGCATTTGGTGGGAACATTAGGATCAACAATTCAGTCCCTAGGGCAAATAACCATCAGTTATTTAGGGCCCTGAGTGCAGGTGCTCTGCATTATCTCATCTCAAAGGCAGCAGGTTCAACAATTTAGCATCTCTCCCCACCACAGCAGGATGCTGATTAGTTTTATACTAAAAAGGAGAATGCCACCTACAGAATAATCAGTTCTTTTTCTTTACTGGTAGGCAAGAAGGTGCCTACTACCTACCCAACTTTGTTGGGGGAATAAAAAGACCATGTCACTCTCTGCTCTTTGTTCCTACCCCTGTCATAGGATTCTACACACACACACACACACACACACACACACACACAAGCCAGGCAAGTATCCTGTGTCCTTGCCTCCAGGTTGCAGTTTTGTGTTGGAGGAGGGGAGGGGTTCACCATCACTGCAAGAAAGGACATAGAACAAACTTCAATGAAGTAAGAAGGGTCACTGCTGCACCTCAACTGTTTCTCATAATGGACTTCAGTTTGTCATGCTATTCAGACTCTTTTCGAGACAGGTTTTCTCTGTATAGCCCTGGCTGTCCTGGAACTCACTCTGTAGACGAGGCTGGTCTTGAACTCAGAAATCTGCCTGCCTCTGCCTCCCAAGTGCTGGAATTAAAGGTGCGTGCCACCACCGCCCACCCAGACTATTATAACTATGGCAAATATCCAAAGAAGAATAACTTAAGGGGAGAACTATTTATTCTGGCTCCTGATTTCAGAGACCACACTCCACCTTTGACAGAATCCATTGCTTGGGGCCTGAAGTATGACAGACTGTCCTAGTGGGGAGGAGAGGTTGTATGATGGGGGATGCTGCTTGTATCAAGGCAGTCAGGAAGTAGGGGATGCATACAGCAAAGACTAAGAATGACATTCCAGAGGCATGTTTGCAATGATAATCATCATCTAGTTAGGCCCCACAGCTTACTTTGACCATTTCCCAACAATGCCATTGTACTATGAATCTGTCAAGGATCTAATCAATTGAATGATTATGTCAGAGTCCTTCAAATTCAACCACATTCTGAAAGCTGACCAGCAACCAAGTCCCCAGTATACATATTGCCTGTGAGAAATATTTCATTTTCCAATCATAGCAAAGGAATATTTAGTTTGCCTTTTGCAGTGTCCCGAACTACTTTTTCTTGCAATTTATCTTTTAAAAACATCCATGGGATCATTCCATGTCTCAAAACCAGGCTTGAATGTCACCTCATTTTTAGGATTAAAATTGAAAGTTGTTATCATGGCCCAAAAGACTGTATGATCTATCAGCTGATACCCTGGGCAGCTTCATACCCTACAGCTCCCTGCTGTGCTGTTCTGCTGAGGCCAGCAGATTTTCTTGATGAAGCAGTGCTTCCTCCCACCCTAGCATCTTACAGAAGCAGATTTCTCACGAGAACACAACCCTGTCCTTCATCCAGTTGGCTCATTTTTTAAGTTCAGACTGGATTCTGCTAACAAACTCTCTGATACGTGTTATTTTTTTCCATTTAGTAAAATTGTTAGGAGATCAATAACTGGTAGGTAATATTTTTTCCTATTTATCTCTTCTGCCTAGAAAAATTATTCTTCCTTCCTTCCTCTTCCTTCCTTCCTCTTCCTTCCTTCCTCTTTCTTCCTTCCTCTTCCTTCCTTCCTCTTCCTTCCTTCCTCTTCCTTCCTTTCTCTTCCTCCCTCCCTCCCTTCCTCCCTTCCTCCCTTCCTCCCTTCCTCCCTCCCTTCCTCCCTTCCTCCCTTCCTCTCTTCCTCTCTTCCTCCCTTCCTTTCTTTCTTTCTCTCTTCCTCTCTCTCTTTGTCTTAGTAGTCTAGAAAGGGTTGTATGTGGACTGAATCACATGTGTTCCTTGAAGCCTCAGCAAGAATGGCTTTAGCAGCTTCCAAGTTTCTACTTCCCAAGGGCACAGCCACAGGCCAGGGAGATTGTGCATGAAACTCTTTCGATGCCATGCCATAGACTCCTGGAGAGTGTCTCCTCTAGTTGGACTTCACAGTTTAATGGTCTATGCCTGGGAGTTAATGTTACAAAAGATGGAAAGAAGGAGGAGCCAGTCCGTAAAAAAAAAAA